>PVKA01009717.1:0-28078 GCA_004027165.1 Ctenomys sociabilis | reverse complement strand
AAATCTCTTTTAAAATATTAATTTTTAAACTTGATTTGGTTGTTACAAGCTCTCACTGTGCAGTTTGGACTCATAGCGACCCTCCTATTTTCAGCACCCCCATCGTTGGGACTGCAGGTGTGCTCCTCCATGCCTGGATTCTGTGGCTGGTTCAGCCCACCCTATGGAAGGGGCCAGCAAAGAATGTGGAGTCAGGGATTGAACTGCAGTCCTTGCACTTGCCTACGCTGGCCTAAGCAGTAACTTTAATCCACTAAGCTATCTTGCCTGCTCCCAATATTTTCCTTTTTTAAATAAATATTTTCTAAATTATATCTTGTTGGAAGGATTTCCCAAGGATGTATTATTTCTATTTTAATTGCTGTACATAACCATATGTCAAAAGAAATTATAAGAATTTCAAGAGGCCAAACTATATTTAGCAGTTTAATATGCATATTGATTCTCTAAACCAATCAAACAAAATTTGTCTTTTACATTAGTTAATTTTACATATTCTACTTCAAAATCAGTATCTTGTGATTCCATGCTAATGTATATAAGTAAAACTGTAATGGTTAAGAGGCATTAGTAATCAAAATGATACTTTCCTACCAAGATAATTTTAATACTACCTCAGATTTGGAGAGAAAATTCAAAATCCTTATGAGCTAAAGATACCATGGCCTACTTTAGGCCCCACCCACCAAGCATAAAAATGCCCCTGGCAGCATGCTGCTTGAAAACATCAATAAAACAAACCAAAAGGGAGAGAAAATCGATAAGCAATGTAGACTCTCATTAAACACAGGCATTAGGGTTCCAACTAAAGAAAACAGACAACCAATCAAAGGGCAGCAATTTCACAAGCACATGGCGGTGCGATTGCATCTCGCTCCATAGCTGTTGGAAGGCAAGGTAGAAATCTGCAGAAAGAGAAAGCACAGGGCTGTAAATACTACTGCAATGCATCATTCAGGGATGATGATAAAATCTGTATGTATTCCATATAGGGACTTTTTTTCTTTTTCATATTAATTTTATTGAGAAAGAAATAGCATTGAGACAGTTTCATAACAGGTTAGTAGGATAATTACAACAATTAATACATTATATTGTCTTCATAGTAGTTATTCACAGTAGAAGATTCAGACATGATGTCTTGTGTCTAAATCCTATTATTCCAAACTTTCTTCTCATTGAACTAAGAGAAAATAGCTGTATACCTATCCTAACTATTTTGTATATATATATATATATATATATATATATATATATATATATATACATACATATTTTTTTCACTATAAAATGGTCCTTCATTTATATCCCCCTTTTTGTTTACTTTTGTCAGAGGTGGGTATTCCATTGTCATTCAAATATTGTAGGTGTGTGAATTCAGCTAAGTAATCCCATACAGTCCAGTAGTCCATAATAGTGCATTATCTGTAGGACTGGCAATGTCAGAAGTTGTTGACTTGAGTCTTTTACAGCTCAGCATATAAATATGACTTTACTTTTTATGCATTGTTTTTATGCTTTTCCACTGGATGGTTAAATACCTGTTCCATGTCATGTCTAAGGCATTCGATATTAAGGCATTTGATATTCAGACAGATACTGATGTTAAGCTCAAATGACTGTGTTATAGGGGAATAATGTCATTAAGCTTCTCTTCTAAAAGGTTAACAACTTAAGTTTGCAGACCAAAAAATTGGAGAAAGAGAAAACCTGCAAGGACAGCCAAGATTTTGGCCCTACCTCTTCAAGGTCAGTGAGAATTCAGGACATAAGAGAACCTGTACTATGACATTCTGTAACTCAGTGGTGTCCCAAATTTTCTTATCAAGGAGATTATGGGGCCACAGAAGAAAGTGATTCATGATGTAGAGTATGCCTAAAGAGAGTAACATGGTGAGAAAAATTTCTTTCAGGCTTTCACAGAGAGCAAACTGGTCAAGTAATGTCCATGACTCATCCATGTGGCTGACACTGACAAAGGATCTCCAAAGTATAGTACAGGGTTTAATGATAAATCCTAAGGAGACTTGACTGACCTTGTCAGATACAGAGTTACAATTTTTAGGAACACTTTTTCTAACAGGTCTTTTGAACTATGGGTCATTTGTCCCCAAAGATGTGAAACTTACTGGTAAAGGATGCCATTATGTGGAAAATTCTGCCTTCAATAAGCTAAAATAAGGTGGAGACATGAATCATACATAATAGCCTTAACACAAGGCGTGCAGGGCCTGAAATTATGTAGTCGCAGAATGTGAGAAAAACCTCTAGCCACAGATACAAAAAAAGGACTTATTTTTTGTCTAACATCAAAGTGGATCAGTCAAAGGCAGGGAAGGACAGAAAGCATTTTAAGAGAGCACTGAAGCATAGCTGTAGACAAATAAGAAAAGCAGCAGCAGCTAGAGATACACTAGTGTGATAAACAGCTACAAGATGAATGCTTTAGTCATCCACTAGGTAAATAATTATTGAATTTTTGATATAATTCAGCTATATAAAAAAAACCTGTAAATATAATATCATGTATGCACCTTGTACAATACCAAAACGTTATGAAAACAGTTTGCAATGTATTAATTCATCGACTCTGTATGGTTAAGGTGTTTTGAAACTGTCTGACTGACATTTGTATTTTAATAAAATAAAAATAAATGGGAAAAAAGATGAATGCTTTAGGCTACCTCTCCATCTAGGCAAACAGCATGTTACAACAGGCTCTGAAATTAGTAACTTCATTTTACATCTAAAATTTCCTGTGCCAGTGCAGAAAAGCGATGCTCTTATGTCTGTTCTGTCATACACACATAGATGCTAAGCTGTCTTAATGATTTAATATTTAAATATGGTCAAGATGACTGTAGACATTTGCATGTATTTAAATTCTACGAAGCAATATAGCAACATGCACTTTTAGAAATAGAACATGTAATAAAGTTAACATAAAACGTTCCATCTTTCATCATGTTCTCATAAGTGTATTAGTGAATTTGAGTTCTAACGTAGTTAAGTCATAAAATCAGTACATCATATTTAGACTGTACTTCAGTTCTGCTCTTAAATCTTATCTGTGGGGCTACATGAAAAATGTATGTTGAGGGCTGGGGAGATGGCTCAGTAGAATAAGTGCTTCCCTGGCAAGCACAAGGGTCTGAGTTCAATCCCCGGTTCCACAAAAAAAAAAAAAAAAAAAAGAAAAATGTATGTTGACTCTGATTCTCAGCTGATTCTAACATAATTACTTACCTTTTAGAAAAAATTCATTATACTTCTGGATTTTGAAAAACCAAGATATATATGTATGTATACTATATATATATATATATATATATATATATATATATATGCAGTATGGTGATTTAGACAGCTGTACTGTGCATTTATGCTGGTCTATGGAATGGAGCACTTAATGCTTTGTGTGCTTTTTTCAATTCTGTCATTTCTTAATTTCCCATGTGTTTCCTTTTTTCTTTCTTCTTCCAAATGTACGTGCATATGTCTGGTAATATGAAAAACTAATTGGGATACAGCACTATGTGTTACAACAAATAGTTCACATTATATTGTTAAGCAAATTCTGTATATCTTACCATTTTTGTTTTAATACTATTTTGTACTGTCTTAAAAAATAAAGGTAAAGCAAGTAGGTTATAAATACACACAAATTATGTGAAACTGGAGATGCCACACATAGTTGTACAAATTACATGTGTTTCCCATAACAAGTTGCATGGAGGGTTTTAAGATATATAAACACATGCTTGTGCAGAATAAAAAAGTCTTTATAAGACTATTAGAAGAAAAATTATAGTCATAAAAATCATAATAGAATTCTAAGGTAGTCATGGATACTCATTAATGCTAATACTACTCATTAGCATTAATTTACATGTTCATACCCCAAACTGTGTTAACATTCAATAATGAATTGATCCTGGCGAGGGCCTTATGAAGAAGGTGTTATTGCTCCAGGGTTCAGGTGCTAAACCTGAGTCAGAATAAAAATCATCCCCATCTCTGCTGGCCAACAGCTTATAATGGTGGCCATGCCTCATCTTTGGACTTGCTTTTTCTCTACGGCCAACATACTAGGAAAATAAATCACCAACAGAGACTTTGTGCAGAATACCATTCTCAGTGCACATTTAGTGTCTGTTCTCATCGACTACCAGGGATTGTGCCAGGAAATACCCTGGCCCTCTTAGCCCTGCTCTGTCTGAGGCAGGTCGGACTGTCCTCTTATCTGTAGCAGAAGTTCCCCTGCCCCTAGCCACCCAAACCTTCACTGGAAAGCTGGAGCCATGACTCTGGCTATGCACGGTGTCCTCTGCAGCCATGTCCTTGTGAAAGAGTGCTGGCCCAATGTCTCTTGTCCCTGCTAATCCAAGGACATCTAGAACAGGACCTAGTACAGGAAGCAGCTTCTGCCCTCACAAATGTCATGGACTTAAATGTCAAGGATTTAAAGAGATCCTTGAAGTACTAAAAAGTATGGGAAAGACTAGCATGTCATAAAAAGGGCACACAAACCTGAACCATGTTTGGATATAAAGCTCAGAAGTGTAGCTCAGAACCTAGAAATAATCTTCAACAAGATTCCCCACTGAAGAGAAAGACGGAAGAACTGCGTATCAACAAGAATGTCATGGTATAATTATCAGAATATGAAGGATACACTTGAAAAGCAACTATTCATGCCAAGGGCCAGAGTAACCATAATTTATGAAAAATATATGATCAACAGAGGCTAATGCCAAGTTAAATCATATATTTGAACTGTTTAATGAGAATTTTGAAAAGCTGGTATCAAAATGTTTCATCAACAAATAATTTTAAATAAGTTATAAGTTTTACTTTGTCAGCAAGGAAATAAAACTCATCCAAAGCACCCCCCAAATGTTTGGCAAGACAATCTATGCCCAAAAGGATACACTACTATGAGATTTTACCTGTATGTGGAGTCTGTAGACATACAATTCATAGATGTAGAAGCAAAGTCATTATGGAGTCTGAGAGAATGGAGAATGGTGAGATATTGATTAAAGGATACGAATTTGCAGTTAGAGTAGGGGAATTTGGTTTTGAAATATATTACAAAAAATTATTAGATGTGTGAGAGGTGATAAGCCTGTTCATTTACATAACTTAAAATTCCACATCGACTTGATATCAAGACATATCAGGACAAGATCATATCTCATAATATACACAATGTTTAATGTGTGGATTAAAAATTAAAAGTAAAAAGAAATGGAAATAAAAGAATTAAAAACAGTGACTAGTTTAGAGTACTCATAACACAAATGCTTGCCTTTAGTACTGTCTTAGGATTGTCAATCCACAAAATTGTTTCTCTACAGAAACAAATTAAAATTTTCAAGATTACATTATTATTTATAATGCCACAAGGAAAAAGCAAAACTCCTATAAAGAATCTAACGAAATATGGACAGCAGTTACAGTGGAAATTACAAAATTCAAGGAAAACAGCAAAGGAACAACTACACTGCCTGGAAAGATACAGTGAAGAAATCAGTTCTTTCAAAATGATGAATAGCTTTGTATTAGTCAGGTTTGTCATCCCTTGGACAAAATATGTCACATGTACTATCTAAAGGGATAAAGATTTGTCTAGCTCACAATTTCACAGTTTGCAGTTCTTTTCCATTGAGTTCAAATGGAGAGCTAGGTGGAGAAAAGCTGCTCACTTCTTGGTGGTAGGAGACAGAGCGCAGGGGGAAACTGTTTGCAGAAGGCTGTCCCTCCGTAGATAGAATGGAGATGACACTCCTCTTCCTACTGGGACCCAACTCCCAATGTAGAAGAAAATGCTTCCGCACAGCTAGTGCACATCAGTTACCCAGGTGACAGTTCCTGTTGCTATGGTGGTTGCAAACAGGTGTCAATGTGCTGTGCATTGCAAGAGTAGTCACAAACAGCCAAGTACTCTATTTTTTCTTTCTCCTTACAGCCCCATAAAACCTCCCTCCCTGGGTCTTCAAGGCCTGACAGTTTGAGAAACAACTGATTCATAGACAGTGCCCATCCGTGTAAATATGGCTGCCACCAAATCCTGAGTGTAGTTTAAGTGCTTCTCTTTGCCAGAGCACTGATAGAAGGAATCAAGGGAATCAGGGACTGGGAAGATGGCTCAGTACAGTAACTGTGTCCCTGGCAAGTGCAGGGGTCTGAGTTTAATCCCCAGTTCCACCAAGAAAGAGAAAGAAAGAAAGAAAGGAAGGAAGGAAGGAAGGAAGGAAGGAAGGAAGGAAGGAAGAAAGAAAGAAAGAAAGAAAGAAAGAAAGAAAGAAAGAAAGAAAGAAAGAAAGAAAGAAAGAAAGAAAGAAAGAAAGAAAGAAAAATAGGAATCAAACTCAGAATCTCATACTTTCCCGGCGGGTGCTTAAGCCACTGTGCTATCTCTCTTGCCCTAACAGAAGACTTATTAATGAGCATGGATTCACTGATAAAACAGAATCTCTCTGAACACTTCTCCAGAATCCCTTAATTCAATAAAGCTGATGTGAAACTTTCCCACTTTGAGGTGTCATCTAAATTCCAGCCCAAATCTGTATGCATAGACAAATTTATTCTCGCATATGTGTCAAAGCCAAAAACAATTTTGCAAAAGATGTATGAAGTGAGAACAGGCACACTTTTAATTGTTAAGGCTTTCTAACAAAAGAATTGTAAGGATTTCTACAAAATCAAGATAACATGGTGTCCTAATAGACAAATAAATCTAGAAACACAATAGGCCACCTAAAAATACAACCATTGAAGCATGCACAATTAAGTTTTGCCAAACAAAAACAAAATAGAAATAGATTTTTTTAGAATAAATGGTGTTGAAGTAATTGGCCACTATTGAACTAGATAACCTCCATATGGCATCTATTTAAAAAGTTAGTTCAAAATAGATACATAGCTTATATGCAGAAGCAAGTATATAAAAACTAAGGGAAAATTACAAGAAATTGTGTTCAGGTGGGCCAACAGATGTTTGGATTGACAGGAAAGCATAGCTCATATATGACAAATGGATCATTAAAACCTCATCAAATTCAAGGCTTTAGTCCTAGAAATATCTTTCCAAAAAAGATGAAAACATAAAGACTAGAAGACAATATTTGCAAACCACATAACTAACAGAATAAATCTATTCAAAGGATATAAATAATTCACTTGTTTCAGAGTCTGGGTTTGATTCCTGGTGTGCTGGGCTGGCCTCACCCCTGGGGTGTGCTGTAATGTCAATTAAGACTGTGTGTGGCGGCACACACCTATAATTCCAGCTCTTCGGAGGTTGAACACAGCCAGATCACTGTGAGTCCAATCTATGTAGTGAGACCCTGTAGATGCTGTAGATCCTGTCCTAAGATACAGAAAATTAAATAAAACAAATTTTACTTATCAAAAATAAAGTGGAGTGGCCAGGCAGGGCAGTGTATGGCCATAGTCCCCACAATTGGGATGCTGAGGAAGGATGATTGCTGCGAATTCCAAGCCAGCGTGTGAGTTTTTGGCTACATAGTGAGTTCGAAGCCTGCCTAAACAACACAGCAAAAACTCTGTTTCAACTGCCCACTCTAGAAAATGTGGAGTGGTCCAATATAAAATTGCCACAAAAATTATTCTTTTTTTAAGGAAAGGGAATAAGCAGTTGACCGTCATATATTAAAGTATGCTAAATGCCCTTCTTTTTCAGAAGAATGTAAATCAAAACTACAAAGGGCTATCACTGCAAGTCTATTATAATGACTGAAATAAAATTACACTAAAGCAATACTAATAAATGTTGATAGGATGTGCAGCAAATGTGTCAATGATATATTCCCATGGAAACCTAAAATGGGAAAATGAGCTGTGGAGATAGCTCAGTGGACTAAGCACCTGCCTGGCAAGCACAAGGACCTGGGTTTGATCACCAGTCCTGCAGGCCATGCGGAGTGTGCTCTGCCATCCACTGAAATGGGGTGTGGTGGTGCACACCTGTAATCCCAGCACTGGGGAGGCTCAGACAGGAAGACTATTAGGAGTTACAGCTGCCTAGCTGTAACTTTAATAAATAAAAGATTAACAAAACATTTTTATGGGAAAATCAGTGTAGCACTACTTTTTAAAACTACCAATATCTTTCCAGATATATTAGTCAGTGTTATGTAGATTAATCAAACCTGTAACTTCTAATAAATGAGTTGAAATTGTAATCTTCAGACAGAGTTTTCTATCTCTAAGAAACTCCAGTTTTAGTATTTAAACCCTTCAATTAAATTTAGAAGCAACCTAAATTGGGAATTATATTCCTTATTCGAAGTCAAGAGAATGTAGATTTTACCCACATCTGCAAAATATATTCTCAGCAGCACCTACATCGTTGTCTCAGTAAATAACTACTATAACTAGCCAAATTGATAGAGAACACTGATTGCATTGTGTAACCTAGCAATTAAATTTTTATGCATAATGAGAAAAAATGAAAACATTCCACCTAGATACTTGTACTTTAATATTCACAGAAGCTTAGTTTGTTAAACAGAAACCTGGAAACTTCACAAATACCCTAAAAGGATGAACTGTTAAATAAAATGGGGGCCATCCATACCACAGGATATAGGCCATCAAACCCCAAAACAATAGAGGTATAAGTGATTAGAATAAGAATTAATGGGTATAAACCTCATGAAAAGACACACCATGAAAACTGTTAATCTAAAATCTTTTGGGCTTTGCCAGTTGTTCGATGCGACGCTTGGGCAAATGCAGTCAAGCACATAGGACCGTGGTTCAATTCCCAGCTCCAGAAGCTGCACCAGACCCACCTTAGGGCTGCCTGAAGTAAAGTAGCCAAAAAAAAAAAAAAAAAAAAAAAAAAAAACCTCAAGTTTTTGGGCTGGCCAGATAACTCAGAAGATTAAAGCACCTGCAAGCAGGAGCAGGGCTAAGGTTTCATTCCCCAGGCTGTGCTGGTCCCACAACTGGAGCATGCTGAAATGGGGATTGAGATTAGGCATGGTGACATGTACCTGTAATCATAGCACTTGGGAGGCTGTACACAGGTGGATCACCGCGAGTCTGATCTAGGAATGAGACAGATGCTGACCACCCTGTAGGCCATGCCCCCCCCGCAAAAAAAAATCCCTTTCATATTTTCTGTCTACAGATTTATAGCATGCAAATGACAGTTCCATGAAGACAGAGAATGGATCAGTGGTTTGCAAAGGTTATCCCATGCTCAAGGTTACAGAGCGCTTAGTCTAAGAGCGTTTGAGATAAGAGTACGATTAAGTGCCTTGGATATTCTGTGGTTACAAGACGTTCTGCCTAACAAAACTGTGCAAATAGACACACACAAACATAAGTTCACATGCAACTGTGAACTCTGCCGGCACTGTCGGGGTAGTATTACAGTCAGTTTCCTGCTTCACATGTTACTGTCGTTATGCAGCCAGTGAGCGCCGCAGCAGCCTGGGTGAGGGGTCTCGCTATATGTTACCTTGCATCTTCTTGTGAGCCTGTAGTACTCCAAAAAATGAGTTTTTTAAAGTGAAAACAAAACAATAAATATTAAATTAGAAGGCACTCTAGTTGTATGCCTATTCTTCAGGGTAATCCATCAGTGCTGTGTGCTTATATGAGACAAAATGCTTTCAAATTTTATTTGCATAAGAAATCTGGGGTTCCGGGCTAACTGTGAAAACTCTCCAGAAGATCCACGGCATCTCTTCATTATGGGTGCAACTAACAGAGAAACTCCAACCGGTCAGTTTTGCATAAATATGCCACAACTCCAAATATGCTTCTTTGGAATTCTGACTCTTCTCTAGGAAATCATCCTTCACTTCCTAGGAAAGAGAGGGATGCAATGATTCACTACTATGTATGTCATCCCCAGAACCTACTGGTGACAGACTGAGGATTTGTTGGGCTTGTGTCACATTTCAAAATCTCCTTTTTTCAGCTCAGCTTGTCCTGAGGGTGGGGCTGGCACAGCAGGTGGTGCCTGGGATCACACCGTGGTCCCTTGCGCTTGCCTAAGCTTTGCTAAGCAGGCATTTTAGACAATGGAGCTATCTTGCCAGCCCCTCAGAATCTCCTTTGGCCACACTATTTGCTTTTATTCTTCACATACACAGCGGTCTAACAAATGTCCCACCTCTGCATCCTCCAAATACAGTGACTAATACTCAGTGTGAGAACTGAATGAATATTGGACACTTAAATTATGGAGATTGTTAATTATCTCAACTTAGGTATTCTGGAAAGATTTAATTTATTTATTTATGTGTTTTGGGGGTACCGGAGATTGAACTCAGGACCCTGCACTTGCTAGGCTAGAGCTTATTCTAGTTAGCTATCTCCCCAACCCTGGAAAGATTTTAATTGCTTGACTGGTATTTGTTTTAAGCTTATAAATAAAAGACTTTTTGTGGTACTATGGGTTAAACTCAGGACCCTGTGCTTGCCAAGTAATCGCTTATTTTACTGAGCTCTCTCCCTGGCCCAAAGACTTTTAGACATTGGATTTCTAAGATCATAACTAAGATGCAAACATATTACCAGAAAGGTAAATATACAATATATAAAAGCACTATTTCTGGGAAATAGTGTTATGTGTTATTTCTATTCAAGTTGCTTGCTCCATTTCACAGGATTTCATTCATTAATAATAATCAAGGATTGATCTTATAATTTAAATTAACAAATGTCACATAAACACAAATTATATAAGAATGCCAAACTAAGGAAAGAATTTAGGTGTTTTGTTTCTTTTTCTGTATTGGAAGTTGAACCCAGAACCTTGCATTCACTAAGCAAGGTAGGTGCTACTGAGCTATCTACTTGGCAATAAGTTAGTTTTAAATATGAATAAAATTTAATTATTAAATATTCCTCTGTGGATTGAGTTTATGTAATTTTATTTTCATTCCTATCAACTATCTTAACAGGAAAAGTCTTGAAGGACCCATTTAATGGTTAGGTTCATTTTGCTTAGAACTAACTTCTGTAATGATCACCTCAAAAACTAGAGATTATTTTCATTTCAGAGCTGCAATTTGCCACTTTTAAAATAGAATTATTTCATCCATAATTGCTGTAGAAATGAAAAGATATTCTAAGTATCAATTTGAGGGAAATTTAGAAGGTAACTTTTGGGTCAAGTGTTCTGAATGATAGAGTATCACCTTTAATGATAGCTTGAAGTGAAATTCAGTGGGAATTGTAATACATGATTGCCTCATTTACATTTGCTGGGAAGGTTTAGAATTAAGGCTGATTATACAACTCAACTTTTTTCTCTGGTCCATTTAGCTTCAAACCTATTTCAAAGCTTCCTTTTGAAATTTGCCTAAACAACAATTAAAAACAAAGTGTCTCTGTAAAAATTGGTAACATACCCGGTTTTTAAGTTTTTATAAACAGACCTTTTATACAATTCATATTTTCACAAAATTCTTTACTCTTTTCCGACATGAAAGAGTGCTGATTCTCAAAGAAAAATCATTTACTGTAGGATAAAACAAGAAGATGAGTGAGTGGTTCCATGCACTTATTGACTCTTGATTCAAGTAAGGGATTGTGCTTTAATATTTTTAATATGGGAAATGCTGAGACATTTTCCTAAAGAACACTATCATATTCTCTGTGAGATCATACAGATATATTTCTATGATTTTGTATAATCATTACGGCTTTCAAATATTTCATAGATCTATTTCTTGATTTAATAGGTTACAAAAGCCTGTAAGACACAAATGCAATGCATAGAAAGAAAAATGCAATTTGATAGGACATGTTACAATGTGATAAGTATTGTCTTAGAGCCTCCACTGGCTAGAATCTAGTTTTGTCTCTTTGGCCAAGCCCTAGTGAGTCCTTTTTCTCTACCAATTCTTCTGGGTAACTTTAGATTATGAAAATTAAACTACTGTTTTTTTTTTTTTTTTTTTTTTTTTTTTTTTTTTTTTTTTTTTTTTTTTTTTTTTTTTTTTTTTTTTTTTTTTTTTTTTTTTTTTTTTTTTTTTTTTTTTTTTCTGGTAGCACTGGAAGAGTTCACTTCTATGCCAAGAAAAAAAAGGACAGGTGCAGGAGAGATAGCTCAGCAGCATAAGCACTTGCCTTGCAGGTGCAAGATCTTGAGTTCAAACCACAAGTACCAAGAGGGGGGAGAGGAAAACGAAAGAGAGCTTCATTCAAGTTGGCTGCTTAAATCTCCATTGGACCAAGTCAGTATTTCAAGTGAACTGAACCAGAAAGCATCTCCTTCTTTCCCTCACACCCTTTTTTTTTCTCTCTCCATCCCTTTCCTCTTCCCCCTTTCCTAATGAATAGAACTATCTCTGTGATTGTGCGTTAGCTGCTATCCTTCATATCTAATTCAGGGAAATATTTATTTTTTGCAATTGTGATTCCAGATATTAGAAGAAAATACCTTTCCAAAAGCTTAATCCAGTGTTCTAAGGGAAAAGGTTCAAAAGAACTCCTTCAAATTCTCCTTACAGATGCCATCTTCTAAGGGCATGACAACCCATCCATGAAAATGCAGATGAAACTATTTCTTGACTGTGGGGCAGCATATTAAGATGACCGTTAGTATTGTAATTTCAGCATTTGGCATCATACTCAAGAGAAAGAATTAACCTTCACACATTAAATAGCTTATATTGAGCCTTACACATAATCTCATGAGTTTCTACATATTTTCTCTATGACATAGCTATGCATGACAAACAGATATTGCCGGGGCCAGCCAGAGAGCTCAGCAGATTAAAGAGCCTGCTTAGGCAGGTTCAGGGACCAAGTTTGATCCTTGGTGTGCTGTGCCACCACCGTCCCCTGAGGGTGTCCCCAGAGCTGAGATGGCGTAGCTGTGTGCACCTGTAATCCCAGCTCTTGGGAGGTTGAAAACAGGAGGAACAGGAGGATTACTATGAGTCAGATCTGTGTAGTGAGACACTGTAGACCCTGTACTAAACACATAAAGGAAAAAGAAAGAAAAGAAAAGCAGATATTGCCATTCTCACATGTAGTTAACTATCCAGAGTTTGACCTGCATGCTTACTTCAATAAATGCTTCTGAGATTCCTGTGAACTTTATGAATCAGAAACTAATGCTGATGATTTTATAGAGAAATTATTGAATTAATCATTTCAAATTTCAATTATAATGATTGGATACTTTGAGGATATATGAAATCGTAAAATGAACTTGGTGCATATCTACCAATTTCAGTAGATAATTTTATCTATTGTGCTCATAGAATATATATTATGTGGGTACATTACCTAAAATTCTGAAAATGCTCCTTCACCACATATATGTTCTCAGGTGCTAGCTAGTATGGTGTTCTTTGAATTTTAATAAATAACACTGCTTAGCTTAGAGATACAAAACAGATAATAAATTTGACAGATTGCTACTACCTACATTAAGTATCGAACTTAGAACAAACTAAGGCTGTATCCAGATCAAAGGAGAAGATGCTATACTCTATTAACCTTTATTTTGATGAGCAAAAGATAGATAAAAGGCATCATGTTTGCCAAGCATATGCTTGCTTCGAGTGTCTGCAATTAATCATATCTATACTGAAACTTTGCTGTGGCATTTTGTTTTTAAACAGTTTTGCAATAGCAAACATTTCAACTTTGTCACACTTTATCTTGAGTTCAACTTTTTTTAAAACCGTTAAATCCATAATAAAAGTGGACATTCCAGAATTCCAAAGCCTCTGCTTTTGAAGACATTTTTTTTTTTTTTTGAACCAGGGATTGACCTTGGACCCTTGCGCTTACCAGGGAATAGCTTATTCTACTGAGCCATCTCCATGGTCCAAAGGCATGCATTTTTCTGAATAGTTTTGAAAATGAAAGCATATATACACAGAGACATTATAGATAAACATACATGTACACACAGAGTAAAATTTTGATTATATAGATAATACATGCAGCCTACTCTACTTACATAAAGGACATATAAGTATTCTGGATTCTGCAGACCTTCATAACTAAACAAGTGGAGAAAATTATGAAGGTATAACTGTTACAGAAAATAATACTGAAAAGTACTAGTTTGATCAGTGGTTCTGGCGCTTTGCCTCACAGAAATCTTCAGCCATCTTCCTAGAATCGCTTCAGAAACTGCCTCTGAGCGCCCTAGCTACGGTGCCCTCCTCGGTCAAGCCCCACTTCAGCTCGGCAAGTGGCAGTGCCACTGGGGCACACAGTGGTGTCCTCCCTTACCTCTCAGCTCAGGGCTCTGCTTCCACTTCCTGCTTTCTACCCACTGCTTTAAAAAATGCAGAATAACTTGATCTGGACACACAATCTCAAATTTCAGAATCAGCGATTTCCTACTCTAACACATTCATTCTCAAGTTGCAGATACCGTGTTTGTTAAATCCTTGTTCAGTGAGTGCCAGTGCTTAGTTCAGAATGGGTAGACCGAGGGCAGTTCTCCCTGACTGGCAGTTTCCTCCTGGTTCTAATCAAGACCAGGGTGAAGGCTGTCTGCAGAGAAATCACCTCCAAACTAGAGAATAGTAGTCTCCTCCTTCTCCCCGCCTCTGAACCACGCAGATCAAAAACTGGTGAGGGAGGCTGAGAGGGCTTCTCTTCCCCACGCAGCCCCCGCCAGAAGAAAACCCTGCCTCTGGCGAGCAAGGGCAACGCAGTGGGAGCCTCGCACGTCTCACTGCAGCTGAAGACTGGAGTTCGCTGTGTAGGAGAGGTAAACAGCAGTGGCACAGCCCACTCTCAGCCCCTGGTCACAAAGCACGGAGGAAGACACTGTCTAGCCACAAGTTCCATAACGACAAACGTACATGTTCCCCACAAGGAAAAGCATTCATAAGAATGAAGCACTGCGAAATTTTCTCCAAGAGAAGTGAAACTACTTATAAATACAGTGAGAGGATTTTAAGCCTCATACCTATCAGATAACCAGATTTGGTGCTAAGCCGTTGTGTGTGTTGATGTCCCACGCGAGCCACACATAAAGCAAGAGGGCCACTGGTTGGCCAGAAAAAACAGGCAGAAAAAAACAACAAGATGTCTTTTATTATCAGGAAAATACTCAAAGACTGCTCAAACATTATGTACGATAGAGGCTCAGATAAGACCTAAGTACAGTACTGATTCAACAATAAATGTAGCAGTTGGCACGGAACTAATGGGAACTGGGCCATAATCCTGAAAGACACAACCTGAGGGGTTGTGATCACGATGCAATGCCACAAATGAGCAGCCTTCTCAGTTTATAGGTAACTGAGGTTCAAGGCCACCAAAAATATTTCTGGAAAAAGCAATTAGCCTATTTTTTAAAATATATGTTTGTTTATTATTTATATTTTTTATTTTTTTTGTACTCCAGAGAAGGGTCTACAGGTGTTCAGGGTCTCACTACCAGTTCAGACTCGTAGTGACCGCCTGTTTACAACCTCCCAAGAGCTGGGTTACAGGCTCGTGCCACCATGCCTAGTTTGAATTAGAATCTCAGTGAGCCCTAGGAATGGGTCTCAGCACAGCAAGCCCAGGGATCAAACTCCTGGTCCCTGCACCTGCTTACAGGCATTTTAATCCTTGAGCTATTTGGCTGGCCCTTACTTATATATTTAAAAATCTACTCATTTGAGAAGTATGAAAATATTGGAAAACACTTCACAGGCCATGTTATAGTATAAAACATACTATAATAGCATTCATATTTTCCTAAGAATAAGTGCCCAGCTAGGCATGGTAAGGATGATGACACAGGAATAACATTATTGATGGTATTCATATACAGGGCAGAAGGTGAGATGCACAAGCACATGGGCCTGAGTTGGCAGCCGTCAAACTGTGTACCTGCAAGCAACAATTTACTTATGACTTCTGATGTGATTAACCAAAATCTAGAGGGAAGGCTTAAGCACCTGGCAGGCAAATGCAAGGTCTTGAGTTCGAGTGCCAATACAAAAGAAAAAAATCTTGATGGCTCACTGTTACATATAAAGGTGCTAAAGAATAAAGAAATTTCTCTTATACATGTGAAGAAGCAGAGTAAAGAAATCTCACTGGTCCAGAAGTTTCAATTTTCAGTATGTGTACAATGACTACTCACAATGTCAATGTATTTACACAATTTGAACTTGAGGGAGAAATGATGCAAACCACATGTGCTGTGCAGTCTGGTTACCACTGTCATTGTCAGATTCTTACATACACCAGAGAAAGAATGGGACTCTGACAGAGGTCATCTGACTATTTAATGAAAAATGTGACCTCAAGCTGACTCTTTAACAGAAAGGGGAGTTGAGGAAGGGAAGGTGAAAAGGAAGGAAGGAAAAATTTTAAAAATGAGAGAGGGAGGATAATATGGAAACAGTTTGGCAAGGAAAGAAGGGAGATAAGGTGCATCATGTTCAGGTACAATTTCGCTATGATGACTGTGATCATTAGGAATATCTAAGTTATATCAAGGAGCTTAATAAAAAGATGAAATACAGAACAGAGAAAATTTTAAAATATTTATATTAGCCATTAAAAATACTGGGGAAAATATAACCAAATACATGAAATGTAGAGATGGGGAGGGAGAGAGAGAGAAGAGACAGAGAGACAGAAAGAGAGAGAGACAGAGACAGAGAGAGAGAGAGACAGACAGACAGACAGACAGACAGAGAGACAGAGGAAGAAGGAGGAGGAGAAGGGCAGGAAGCAGAGGGAGGAAAAGTAGAAACAAAATGAGGGAGAAAAGAAAGGAAGTAAATAACAAAAAGCTGGCATGTGTCTTAGTTACTCTTCTCTTATTGCTGAGACAAATACCCAACACCCAAAATGAAGAAAGGAAAGGTTTATTTAGCTCAAAGTTACTGGAACTTTCAGTCCATACTCAGCTGGCTCCAAGGCAGAGGGGCACATGGAAGAGAACAGCAGTTCATGGCGGCCAAACAGCAACAACAATAAAGAGCAATGGCTACAGAAAGTCTGTCTCTCTGTCTGTTACATTACATTCAGGTTCTCTGCTGCAGGCTGGGTGAAGTACTCACACCCGTAATCCTGGCAGTACTAAAACCCATAATCCCAGCCTTGGATCACACATAATCCCAGTGGATCATGAATTAATCACAAACTCTAGAAGTCCCTACACCATGACTACATGAGGCTTTGTGAGGACAACTAGACACAAACCATAACAACATGTAAATGAACAAATTACAGATTATGGTCAATTGAATAGAGCTGTCCAAGCGAACTGGCTAGCTATCATGATCACTGAGTATACATTTTTGGGGGGTACAAGGACTCCAACTCAGGACCTCGGGCTTGCCTGGCAGTCACTCTGCAGCCAAGCTACATCTGCATGCCCCACTGGCTACACTGTGAACCTTGCATTGCTGTGCATGCCTATTTTATCCATTTAGGACTTCTTAGGAAATTAATTGACATGTATTTCCCAGGAGTCATTGCTCCTTTTGCGAACTCTCCTGTGACTCGGTATATACCAACATAAGCATCTCTGTTAGGCTTTTCACTTATTCTGCAGTGAGCACTTACTTGGGCCTGTGGAAGTCCATCTTGTGCACATTCTACACTGACTTTCAGAGGAGGCAGCCTTGATGACCAGCCACGCTGCTGGGCCTTTTCATTCTACCATGTACATAACTATTTTCAAACCAGTTAGCAGCTTTTTTGGCTTCTTTTGGCAAACCCACCCTTAATTCCCCAGAGGCTCCTGGACGTTGGCCATCTGGAATGGAGGACCGTGCAGGATTATGCAGTACACCGAGCAGAAAAGGCTAGGAAGGGCTCAGAGGATGACATGGTAGAACCACTGGCCCACAGCAGCACTGTGAGCTCCCACAGCAGCCTCTGCGAAAAGCAGCATTGAGGTGGATGGAGCACAGCCAGGCCCACTGCTAACACAGGGAGGCTGGGTTTAAAAACACCAAAAATAGAAAGAAGCCAGAGAACGGTGTTTCATGTATGTATTTACTAAAACTTATAAAATGTTCATTTTTAGAAAAAGACAAGTAAAAATGATAAATAGAATTTTTGAGGGGGGATTACTGGGGATTGAACTCAGGACTTTGCACTTGGTAAGCAAGTGCTTATACTGCTGAACTATCTCCCCAGCCCCCCAAAATAGAATTTAATATAGTGAACTCTAAATTTTGTCTGTTTCTCTTCACTTCTTTAAATATAGAAAATTATAAAAGTTATAATTGTGTTGATGGGTTTTTAGTTTATATAGTGGCTATGGGTCTAACAACAATAGCACACATTATTGTTAAAGGACATAGTGTTAAAGTTGTATAGCCACAAAACTTTGTCTCATGGAATTCAGTATGAGCAAATGAAATTTCCCTGTTGCTTTTTCTTCTCTCCTTTTTTGTTGGTGTATGTTTGTTTTTTGCTACCAGGCATTAAACTCAGAACCTTCAGCTTACAAAGACAGTGCTTATGCCACTGAGCTATCTCTCCAACTAAAAATGCTTGTACTAAAGTAAACAGATAAGTCTTAAGAAAACTTCTAATGAAGTAAATGCAATATAAAAACTTCATAAAAATATTAACAAATTTTACTAGACTATATTCATTGTCAAAACAGAGAGTAAAGGAGGGAAATAAACACCAATAAAACATATGAGCTATAAGTATAAGCAGTTGAATTTCACAAATCCAATTACAAAACAAAAGCATTAAATATAATAAGCTCATCTCATCAAAAGGTAAACATCATCCGAGCAAATTTTAAGAAACCAATACCTGTGTGGTATACAGCGGACAGGCAGGCACATAGACTGCCAAGCTATCTTCCCCCCCACATGTGCAAACTTGTGCATGTATGAGAATGTTCATAAAACTCAGAAATACATATTTCAAAACTAAAAGAAATGAAAAAAACAATTGTACACATAAGTCGACGAAGTCACAAACTGGAAATTTATAGGCACTTATGAAGTGTCTTCCTTTTTAGAAACTGATCAACTACTTTGCAAAGACTAAATGTATCCAAACTTACTGTAGATGTTTATCCTTGTCAAACAAGAAAGCAATTAAGAAAAGGGCTTTATATGCATTTAGACCAGACTTCAATAGCTGAGGGAAATAGCTGCTTTTTTGAACTTCCTCATTTTGAATTTATACACTTAAAGTAAATGAGGATTTCTTTTGTTTTCAGAATGTTCAGTGAATGAGCTCATTATTTTAAGCTAATTGCAGATTTTGTAAGGAATTCTATACAGTTAATATAATTGGCCAATTAATCAGATGTTCAGTCAGTATAGACATAAACACAAATATGATCAGGTGATAGTACAAAAAAATATAATTGAAAATTGACAATCTTACATAGCAAAAAAGGTGTAAATCCCATAAGAAATTTCTTGAGGGGTAAGCAAGAATCATATGGTTTATGTGTGAAGCTTGCTTTATGGAGAGTATGTTTCACTAAAATTACAGTGCTAATGTATAAGCACTTTATATATATATATATATGTATATATATTGCACTACCTATACTGTACTATAAATAGCATACTACTCAAATGTCCCACACTATATAAGTAGATTACTATTAAAACAGAAAGTGGCAATTTCTTATGGTGCTCAGGTTCTTACATCTTGCACACTTATGCAGAATACACTATTCAGGGATTTTTAACTGTGCCATATCTATTCGTGTGACACTGTCAAGCCTTTTGAAAGCTCAATTTCAATTGAAGCGATATTGTCAAACGCAGCAAAGGTGCTACAATAAATAACACTAGATAAAATTTTCATGCAGCCAGGAGCTGTGCAAAATTCAATTCCTCCCAAGTTCTTAGTGATAGTATAAGGCACACCACTGCAATAAAATGAAAGCCCTTTCACTAAGCTATGATCCATTTTTACTACTGTTTATCCAGGGTTTAAATCACTGTCATCTAATTTTGCAGAAAAATTCACAATTTCCAGAAATGGTCAAGATATAATTCTGTATTTTGAAAATAGTTCTATAAAGTCTATATGAATCCCCAGGAACATTTCAGGACAGAGTACCTTCTTTGGGATCAGTGACATTCAATGAACAATCCATTATCAGCCATGTGATCCAGGAAGAGTTACAGAGGAGGAGAAGCGCGATCAGGCGAAAAGCAAGAGTATCTCTCCTCACTGTCAGATAATGAGTTAATATATGTTTTGGGAAGCACAGATGGCATGAAGGGCTTATATAGCAACAACACAGCCCCATATTGTTTGTGTGGAGTCTATTACAATACGTGTGTCCCCACTGCCATATGAGACATAGCCTGGTCAGCCTTGGTGGGAGCACAAGAGCTGTGGGGTCAGTCTCAATGCCGCTTGCCCCCACTCTACAGTGATGCTGTCTGCAGGCAAACACTAGAGGCCCTGGGAGTTGGATGCCTCAGATAGCTAGATAGTGCTCCGCTGAAGAGAATTCTGTCTTAGGCTCATAATTTCTGAGCTGCAGACCAAACTCTTGAAAGGGTCACCATCTCACTTGAGTCAGAAAATGTAATGGAGTTTGTCACCCAGAGCAGGCAGCATTGGGCACCTCCTGAGGTCTTCCTGCTTGGCAGTACTGCTGGGCCCATTTTCTGTCCTCCGTACAGTGCTGAGTTTGAACAGCCTCACAAGCACCCTGGAATCATTGTGCTTCAGCACTGAGGGGAAACTTGGAGGATAATGAGTCCTCCTGAGCCTGTGGCTTGCTACCCTGGGACACAGCAAGAATATATTTTCCCTCAAGGAAATAGCTGCCACTGCTTCATCAAACTTCCAAGATGCTGTGTGTTAATGCAAAATCAAGTCCATGGAAATATTAAAGCAACTATCTATGGGTGGTGAGATAATTTGACACTTTTATACATTTTTGCAAATTGTTAAGGTGAAATATATATAAGTAAAGCGATATTTTAAAAGCAATGCAATTTCTAAAAAGTTATGTATTCTTATAAGTTGGATTTCATCTGTCTCAGTGTTACTATAAATTAGTAGCTCTCTCCAAATATTGACTTCATTGTTGGGTAAACAGGTAAAACTCTCCATTTGGCTGGTATGCTCATTCGTCCAAAATATGCTGATCAGAGTCTTCTGATTTCTGTTTTTAATTCATTATTCTCCCCACATCTTTTTTCTACAGTGTAGCCCATTGGTTCAAGCTGCCTAGTTCTATTACACTGAAAACTCCTTTCTGTGTTTGCCTGTCTCTCAGGACCAATTATTTCTATGCCTTATAGGTCTGACCTAACCCTTAAATTCTGGGTAGAATTAACTATATGCTTTCAAACTGCAGGGAGTTGTAGTGTAACAATGCAGAAATCAAATGCAGGAATAGTGAATGAATGAAGGCCTGAGGAAGGAGCAGAAAGGAAAAGTGCCAATCTTACACTGCACTTCTTTCCTTAAAATTCACTATTTTTATCATTAAAATTAGCAAGTATAATTACTTTCATATTTCAGAAAACTAATGATGCTTTATTGCATTATTACGAAGTGTTAGCTCTGCAGTTTGAATCAGTTATCTTAAGCCATTTCATTTCAACTTTGTGTGTGTGTGTGTGTGTCTTTTTGATACAGTGTTTTCTTATGAGACCCAGACTGCTCTCATACTTGAAAGGATCCTCCTGCCTCAGCCTACAGAGTCTTGGAGCTACAGGTACACAACACCAAGTCCAGCTTAGTGTGCAATTTTATTTTATCATTTTTTAACGTATTTTAGTACAGGGTCTACAGGGTCTCACTATGCAGATTGGACTCATAGTGATCTTCCTGTTTTCAGCCTCTCAAATGTTAGGATTACAGGGCCAATCCCCATAACCAATCTCAATCTCCAGCTCAGTGTTTCCTGGGGGTGGGGCCAGTATGACACACTGAGATTTGAACCCCAGGCCCTACATCTGCATAAGCAGGTGCTTTAATCTGGTGAGCTATCTGGACAGCCTTTTAATCTGTGGAAGATTTAGAGGCATTGTTTTAGGTGTTGGAAAGGGAAGTGAAATTAATAGCACAGAAAGAAAAGAGCATCTATGAATAACGACTAAAGAAACAAAAACTGTGATACTGGGTCATTAGGATCCCATCCACTTAATGTGTTGGAGGATAAACAAGAAGAAAGCCCTCAGTGCAGGGGACAAGTAGCCTTTCATGCAGAGTTACTGATGGTAACTGGTGGTGCATTTTGCTGAGCTGATGTTTCAGGACCTGCTAAGTGAGGACACAAACCACCCTTCCCAGGTGCAGAGAAAGCAGGTTCCTTTCACTCTTGTTGTAGGGAGAGACAAAATCGCAGAAGTGCTTTGGAAAGGACACCCCACTCCAGTATCTGGGATCTTTGATTGGCCAAGGACCAAGACAATGGAAGAGGGAGATATTTACGTTTATGGCACAGATAAGACTTGGTATGGATTTGACAAAATCCTTTTCAAAGTCAAGTTCTGGTTTGCTGCAGAAAGGTACTGCAGATCAGCTGGACATTTCTTCTGCAGGTAAACTATTAGCAAGGAAATATGGAATATTTACAGCTTTGTTTGCATTGCCAAAGGGAGTAAGAGGCATTCTACTCCTAGAATGTGGAGTGAAATATTATATTGTCTCTGAGTGGTCCTGACACTTGAACTTAGAAACAAGGCTTTGTGGAAAAACAGGTGGTGGAATGTCTACCTGTCTTTCATGGGTGCGGTCCTTCTTTCCTTAATAAAGGAATGGCAGTAGTGTGGATTACAGACAACTTAAATTAATGGAGACACCCACAGCCCAGGGACAATGTTAAATATAAAATTCACTGAAATTGAAAGTACGCAAATAAAATTCAATGAGTTTGAAGAAATTTCTAGAGACAACAACTGCCCAAATAACTCAGTGCGTTTAATCACCTACAAGCAGGCCCAGGGACCAGGGTGTGCTGAGATGGCAATGAGACTGGCCGTGGTGACATGTGCCTGTAATCCCTGCTCTTGGGAGGCTGTAAACAGGTGGATCCCTACAAGTCTGATTTGGTAGTGAGATGCTGAACACTCTGTAGACCCTTCTCTAAAATATAAAACGAAGAAAAATCTAGAAACGGATGTTTCATTGCCAATGCAGCCAAATGAACTGTAGAGCAAACATGGAAATTTGGCAGGAGTATGAAGTGTGGAGCATATCTCCAAGGCACAGGCACATGCTGACGTCTCCAGTCTATGTGGGCATGGAAAATGCTATACCAAGGTGCTGGTGATGCTGGCTAACAGAGTAGAAAATTGACAGATAATAAAAACTATGGAAATGCGACATGTAAATCACACCATCTGCAATATAAGAAACATTGTTAATTTCATATTGTCTTGCTTTGGAATTCTGTATGTTTTTGTTTCTTCAGAATTCAATATGTATTAGTTAAAATTACGCTTAACTCATAAAAAGTATGTATTTTAATGAAAAAATAGTAACATTTTTGAAAATCACAGCACTCAATTTTTCACCTAACTGGTACCGTTTAACGATGGTAAAGAAGAGCTTCATACATTTATGAGTTTTCCATATTTTACATCTTGAACAACTGCACAGGCGTAATTTGCACACTTGGTGTGAGTACAGGCTGTGGTGTTTAGAAAGTGTCTCTACCACTTAAATGACCGGAAAGCTCGGCAGAACCAAATGGGAAGCCTGAGACCACCAAGAAGCCAGGGCACGTGCAGGCAGACACCACGGTGTGGGAAGCACCCAGCTTCTTCTAATTTAAATACTGAAAAAATTGTATTTATTATGTACTTTTCTAATCATGTATCTGTCATGACACCAAGATTTTATTTAAAAGGCCAGCCAAATAACTAAGCAGATTAAAGCACCTGCAAACAGGTACAGGGGCCAGGGGTTTGATTCCCTGGGTGCCTTGCCAGCACCGCCGCTGGGGTGCACTGAGGTGGCAATTAAGATGAGGTGAGGTGCCACTCGCCTGTAATCCCAACTCTAAGGAGGCTGTATACAGGAGGATCACTCTGAGTCCAATCTAGTAGTAAGACCTTCAAGGGTCCACACCTGGTAGACCCTTCCCTAAAACACACACACACACACACACACACACAGATTTTTTTAAAAAGACTGTATCTTTTTAAAAATTCAATCTATATAAGTATCTCAACATATTCTAACACAAGTCAATTTAGAAATTTTCAAATGTCTATTCACAAATTAGTTTTTTATAAAATAGAAAAATACATGAAATAAAATAAGAACACAAGAAAAATTCATTATATCAAGGAATCTAGATGAAATTGGATTTTAGGTAAGTGCTTTAGAGATTGAAATATAAAAAATACATTAACATAAAATCATTTTCAAAGGGTACATTTATGTTGCAGTTTTGATTATTCTATCTTAAAATGCATACTCTTGCTTTAGTTTTCATTTTCAGATGGCTCTGTATCTGGGTTATAACCTACCCAAAAAGGAGCTATCCCTGTAAAGCACTAACTGATGTTGCTCTTCTCCTGTTGTGCAAGTCATGTGATACAGAGGCCAATGTTTAGTATTATGTCGGTGTCACAAGCTGCTGTGACAGTCATGCGGCTTACCTCTGCTCATGGCATCATTGCCGGGCACAGAGTGAGAGAACTAGGGGAGTGTTAGAATGGGAGGTGAGTTCTTCAGAATAACTAGGCATGAGATACCAGAGGTAGCACTGAAATTAAATTTGATTTTTAAAAGCAGACATCTTTTAATAATACCATAAAATATTTTTCCTTTTTCTTTTTTTTGGAAGAACTAGGGATTGAACTCAGACCCTTGCACTTGCCAGAGAAGTGCTTATTCTACTGAGCCATCTCCCCGGTCCCCATAAAATATGTATTGATATGATATAAAAATGTGAACTCTGTAGCAAAAAGAAAACCATAGAACTTTATGAGATTCCAGATCATCCACAGTTTCATGTGAAATTTGTACATGTTTCTACAATGGAATACAATTATGAATGTCATATGGGCTGGGGTGATAGTTCAGTGGTCTAAATGCCTGCCTGGCAAGCACAGGAACCCAGGTTCAGTCTACAGTACTGCATGCCATGCTGGCCCTGGAAACCTGGGTGTGGCAGCCACTGTAACCAGGTGTGGTGGCACGTGCATGTAATCCCAACTCTACAAGTCCAACCTCATAGTGAGACTCTGTACCAAATAAAGAAATTAAAAAATTTATGTTATATGAACTCATGTTTTTATTTTCACTTAGTATATCATATTCTCATGTTATCTGTTGAACAAAAAACTGAAAATCACTTTAAAATGGTTAAGGTGAGCCAACCTGATAGCTTGGACTAACGCGCCTGCTTAGGCAGAGTGCAGCAGACCTGGCTGGATCTCTGGCCTGTAATCCCAGCATTTGGGAGGCTGAAGACAGGAGAATCATAATGAGTCCCATCTACGAAGTGAGACCCTGTAGACCCTGTCCTAAATACAGAAAACAAAAAATAAATAAAATGGTTATGTTTCACCAAAAAATGAACCAAAACTGCAACAATTTTTGTGAATCTTCAACATATCAATCACGTTGCCTTAAATGCTTCTGACCATGTTTGAAAACTAATTATAAGGTTTGATTTCATGATATTAAAATAAAGCACCAAAATTATTTTATCGTTATATAGGTAATTTTTCATTTTTTTTTGGCAGCTAAGCATGGAAATTGTTATAACTTTGGAGGGTTTTATGATTTCTTTTCTAAAACACCATTTCCGGAATCAGATCTGTAAGGAAGATTATTAACAGATCTGATAAGGCAAAAGCAGGGTCCCATAGTGAATCTGCAGCAGTCAGTGTCCTCCTAGGCCTTGTGGAAGAAGTAAAAGGTAGGGTGGAACAGGCTGACCACTTTTGACCTACTTCTCTTTTTAAAATATTTCCTGACAAGCACACTGCGGAATTTGGGGAGTTATACCATATAAATAATTACTTAAAAAGTACACAGAAAAAAAGTACTTGAGAAATCATCAGAAATAATTGCTTACAGGTATTTATCATGATAGAAAAGATTCATCAATACAAGTATCATTATCATAAGCAGTTATGAATAATGAGGAAATTGTTTTTATTTAACAAACAGTACTTACAAAACTGCTCTCAGTGATGTGCTTAGTAAATGGTATATAGTTCTATATGGCATGAAGTGAATATATTTGTAGTGTCAATCATGTGTAATTTAAGACATAGAAAAATATAAAACTTTATCCAGTGTCCTATAATCACTTCAAAATCATTTGTGAAATATTTGTGCATTGCTTTCCAGTAGTTTTGTTTCTGTTATTTGTTAGGCTTTAATGTAGGAGTCTGTAAATCATATCCACTCCCTTGGCCAAAGAAAATAGTGAATATATACATTTAAAAAATTTTTTTCCCTTAACAAAACAATATATTACTATAATATCAATATCAATTGCTCAATTAAACAAAGTAATCTGGCTTTTCTAGATCTGAGTACCAGTTTGTTTTCTTTTCAGTCCTAATACAAATCATGGTGTAGTAACATCTGTGAAGTTTTCTCAGTTTCCATTGGAGCATGAGAATTATTTTGTGATGGAAAATAAGTATTGCAGGAAGTTTATCCGCAGTGCTTCACCAAACCTTACAGAAATCCCCGTCACGGTCCGGAAACACACGTAAGTCATGGATGCTAACATCCTCAAAATGAGAAGTCCTATTTTCACGATATCTTTATTTGTGATTAGCGAAGCTGAAAATGTTTGCATGTTTTAAAGTTACTAAATGCTTGTACTTGAAGTGTGTCCTGACTTCAGTTTATATTGTGATCTTAATGCTTTGCTCATACGATGCATTGTCATTCTTCTTTAATATAATCAATTTTATATAATCAATTTTGGCTCTTTGGTTTTTATAATATAATCCCCATTGTTTAATTTTCCTTTTCTTTTTTTTAATGCAGGGACTCACTACACAGCTCATAGTCATCATCCCGATTTCTACCTCCAAATTGCTGGGATTACAGGTGCATGCCACCACCCCCGGACTCCATTGCTCAGTGCACTCAAAGGCAGGGCTGACAAGGTATGTGGAACCAAGGATTGAACCTGCCATTGTTTAATTTTCAACTTAAAATATATTACTCTTAAATATATATTCTAAATTAAATTTTATTTTCGCAGTATTAGCTCGAATCAACTAATATTTTCTACCATATATATACACATTTAATTTTTGAGAGTATATTGACCCACTAAAAAAACATTTCATTTTTATCTGCAACTTTTTCCTCCCATAATATTACCCATGTTTTCATATAATTTATAGAAACCATTTCTCTTATGTCTCTTTTATTGAAATATCAAGATCGTAAAACAAGATTTATCTCACAGTATGAAAATAGAAAAGCTATGTATCTTTTATCTATTATTATATGACTTTATATGCTCACCTTTTCAACCACTATTGCAATTATTAACACAGAATATCAAAATATTCCCTCTTTCTTTATGCTCTAATTAACAATAAAGTGAAATATTTAGACGCTTTACTGTTATGGGATGTTTTTAAATAAAAGCATAATTTGTTTTGACCCATCTAATTCAAGAACAATGACTAGTTCTTACTATTTTTTACTAACGCTATGATTTCAGCAGTTGTAATTTAACACTTAAAAATTTGGTTTTCATTCATTAGTGTTATATTACTTCAAATGAAGTGCTTCCTCCTTTTATAAATTACACTCAAAAAGTATGTTCAATATTCACCTAATCCATTTTCAATCATGTGGGATTGCATTTGAATAAATTTAAATAAGCGTTTTTATGATTTAAATATTAAATTTGAAGACTCTTGGGTTAGCTTTATCTTATTTAAATAATCAATTTGAATGGATCAATTTCCACAAGGAGGGTCTTTCTTTACCTTTCTTGAGGCATTGCAAAGTGCATTTTGCTATTATTGATCTTGCTGGTATCACATATAGCAAATATTTTTCAAGAAAATATTGGCAAACCAGTAAGATAGCTCAGCTGTCTATGGCACCTGCTTAGGCAACTTAGGCAAGCGCAGGGACCACTGCTCAATCACTGGCACCACATGCCATGCTGGCCCCAGCTCCAGGGTAGGTTAAGCTA
>PVKA01009716.1:32884-67373 GCA_004027165.1 Ctenomys sociabilis | reverse complement strand
TTACTTATTTCCATGAGAAAAAAGATAAAATAGAAATAAAAGTTTTAAAACAGGTTAGTAGGACATTTACAGTAATTAATACATTGCATATTGTCTTCATAGTAGTTATTTAGAGAACAGGATGTAGATATGATATCTTGTCTAAACAATATTAATATAAACTTTTATTCTTAGTGAAAAGAATATCAAATTTAAAAGTATTTTCTCCTACTTTATCTCTTTACAGATGAAAAGATTAAAAGCTAAAGAGGACAACATACACGCCAAAATTTACAATCCACTTACCCCTTTGATGGAAGCTGAGCAAAAGTTCTGCTCTTTTTCCCTCTCATTGTACAATCTTTCTCTTTAGATCTGTTCTCTTCATTAGGTCTCTATTTTGGTTGTCTGGGAAAGGGACTTCCATACAAATTCTGCATTGTGGCACCAAATTACCACTGTGAAAACTGACTTGCATACCTCAATTTTATCACTTGCCACAGAGTACCATTTAAGTATATTGTATTGTTTCTGATGCTCACGCTGTCTGGCTCTATTTCTGCTGTGACTTTTCTCCTTTCTTTAGCTTCAGTTCTACACAAATATAAGAAACCGACAGTCATGCCTTTCCCTCTGTCCTTGATTGCTCCTGGCTAAAGTCATGTCCCTAAGCTTGAGAATTTTCTGACATTGTAACTTCCCTATAGCAACTCAGCTGTTTTTCTTTTTGAAACATTGTATTTACTAAGATTCTGGCAGCAGCTTTATGTAAGGAGACACAGAATACTAGGTGTGCCACTCAACTTGTTTGTAAGTCTCAACTTCAATATGAAGCTTTTTAAAACAAAAACTAAAAACCTGCTTTTTATATGCTAAATATCTTGGCAAGGGTGCCATTAGACATGAACTTGAGACAGTACGAATAAGAGTTAACAAAAGCTAAACACTGCAACCTGAACGACATTCATACATAAAATGACTGGTTAAAACTTAATATAAAACATGCATGCTAGAATCTTAACTATTAAGTTCAAAAAAGTACTAGTGTACTGGCTTTTTTTTTCTTCAAATTCAGCCAAACCTTTGCAGCCTTTCCTTTTCTTTTGTCGTTGCTCTTCCACTTCTTCCCAGGTAGGCCTGGACTGATATTCACATAATTCCTCTCTGAAGCCGAAGTATGGTCAAAAATTAATTCAAATGACTTAACACATATTAAAGCTAAAGTTTTTGTTGCTGTGAGCTTTGGGGCTTTTTCATGCTGCAAGGGCTATTTCTCTGGTTCTCTCAAAGCAGCAGGTGACAAAGTCCACAGGTGCCATTAAGCCCAACAAAGACCAATAGAGCTGGTACTCAGCTGTGACCTCCCCAGGAAGCTTGGCTCCTGTGTCCACAAAAGTAGGAGGTGTGAGGACCAAAGGCACACTATTCTGCTAGCAAAAGAGATAGAAAACCACTATTTTTCCCTCTCCACCCTAAAAGCTCCTTCCCAAGGTAAATGAAAAGTATACAAGGAGGGAAAGTTAAGATACACTTATCTACAGAGTAAGGATTTCAAAATATTAATGTAATCCCCACTTGAAAAAATTTAACTAGTATTATCTGGCTATTTCTGATTACATTATTTTTGTATTTAGGGAAGGGTCTACAGGGTGTTCAGGGTCTCACTACTAGATTGGACTTGTAGTGATCCACCTGTTTACAGCATCCCAAGAGCTGGGATTAGAGGGGAGAGCCACCAGGTCCAGTCTCAGTTGCTGTCTCAGTGCACCCTGGGAGCAGAGCCGGCATGGCAAGCCTGAGGATTAAAGCACTATGCCTGCTTGCAGGTGCTTTAATTTGCTGAGCTATTTGACCAACCCCTGATTACATCCTTTTTTCTTTTTTGGTGGAACCAGATTGAATTTAGGCCCTTGCACTTGCCAGGGAAGTGCTTATTTCACTGAGCCATCTCCCTGGGCCCCCTGCTTACATCTTAAGATGTATCCAGATCCATTTCCTATTGATTTATCACTAGACACTTCTAGTCATAAATATTAGCTTTCTTCCCAAATATTTTAACCACAAGTGTGACTGCAGTGTGTTATCTCTGAGGTTATCACGCAGTAGAGGAAAAAAAAGTAGATGTTCAAGCAACAAGCAACAACTGTGGACCTTTCACATTGGAGAACCTATTGAATAGTCCAGGAACAATCCTAAGAACAACAAAATTCATGCATGTTAGTAAATATATTGTAATTTCACAGTTGAAATTTCTGAAGACATTGCACTTTCTTCATAGGGAGTCCTGGTTTTTAATGTTACGGTAACTCAGGACTTGAACTAGCAACCTGCTTTTTCTTCTTCTTACTGTATTTCTTCTTTTTTTCTGTTTCTTTTTCTCATTCTTCACTACCTCTCTTCTTTTTCACTCATACCTCTTTGGTATGATCTGGCTCTGACAAAGACTCAGATGAAGTTTTACCTTCAGGGTACATCTTCCTCTTTTTGGTAACTACTTTCTCAGTTGCATCCTTTGACATCGTTTTCTTTTTAAACTATCTTTACTGTCTGACTCAGTTTCTGTCAGGGAGCTTTCAGAAGATTCATATGAACAGTTCTTTTTCTTTCTCCTTTTTGCTTGCTTCTTTTCCTCAACCTCAGAATCTGAAGAACTGCTGGAAGAATCAGGGGATAAAGAAGAAGCTGGATACCTACCAGATTTCTTCTTTCTCTGTTTTATTTTATTTCATTTTTTTGGATGAGCTCTCACTTCCAGTTAATAATTTCTCTGTGCTTTTCTAGTTCTCTCTTCTAATTCTCATTGATTTTTCTTCACATTCAGCCAGAGCTTTAGAGCCTTTCCTTTTCTTTTGTAGTTGCTCTTCCACTTCTTCCCAGGTAGGCCTGGGCTGATTCACGTAATCCTGAATGGTTGGCCCTGAAGACTGGATTGGATCTCTCGATCTGGCCATTGCTATTGGATTCATGTAGGGCATCCAGTTGTCCCATTTCCTCATGGTGCTAGACAGAGCTCCCAGTTGAGACTGGGAAAGCCAGACCAGGGTACAGAAGCACCTAAAACGGGCCTGCTGTGGATCTTTCTCTCAACTCTCAACTTTTACCTTGTGCCACAATTCTCAGTGTGCTTTCTGCATTTTTTGCGTTTGAATTAATATGAAAGTGATTAGGATAAGGCATGGCTCTTTGAAGATCAGTAAATATGAGTTCTTTCAAATACTTTCTTTCCTCATGAATCTTCCCACAGTGTCTCTCAGGAAGAAAAAAACTCAGTAGATGCTTGGCTTTAGAGCCTACATTCTGAAATCAAGCATGTATCTGGCCGATTCGTGCTTTCTATCCTGCCCTTCCTATTCTCAGGGTCCATATACTAATGGGTCTTCCAGATCAGTCTTGGTCATGATTCCCTGGTGTCTATGTGGCTTTACCTAGTACTGTTTGCCCTTCCTCTGAATTATGTAGGATATATATGGTATGCTTAAGAGAAGAGAGTCACAGAGGGAAGGAGGGAAGGAGAGGAGAGCAGAGGAGAGAGAGGGAGAGAGAATATGGACAACATGTACCATACCCTCAGACCCCGCTAGGGGCCTATTTCCCATAGCCAGGCCCCAGCTGCAATGTCTACACCGCCTTCCCAAAGCTATGACTTGATCAACGGTTTATTTATTGATGAGGTTAGAGCTCTTATGATCCAGTCACGCCCAAGACTTCACATCAGGATACTGCTGCACTGAAGATCAAGCCTGCAAAGCAAGAGCTTTTGGGGGTTCACTTTAGTTCTGAACTGGAAAAATTGGAATTTAAGCCTGTGTTATTTTTATGTTGTGAAATTTTCATTTATCCAGTCTTTCCAACTCAGGAATGTAACCATCTTTATGCTCCAGGTGCTTTTCAGTATTTTGAAGTATGGAAATTGCCAAAGTGAGTTAATTTAGAACATTTAGAAATGCTCTTAAACTCATGATGGACAGTTTTAAAAATTCTGAGGTAACTTGCTAATCTCTGTCTCCTGAACACCTTACTGAATTTCTCATTGGGGCACAGGATGTGCATGTGCTGCCCAGTGAGCGACACAACATGGGTAGATGGAAACTTTGAAAAGAGTTGTTTTGCTGTTGAATGAAACTTAAAACAAATGTAATTTTAAGAATAATTACTAGTTTTATTCTTACTCTAATTCCTAGCTACAGTATTTTGCCTAGGTCATATTTATTTGCATTTTTGTTGGTACTGGGGATCGAACTCAGGACCTTGTGCTTGCCAGGCAGGTGCCTGTGCTGCTGAGCTATCTCTTTAGCCCTTTTGTTTCACTTTTGTGTTTGAAGAATCAGCAGTGGTCCTCTTTCAGTAACAGGTTTTATTTTTTGCCACTCTTTTCACAAATTTATTAAAAAGTCATATAGTTCCTCTTACTAACATATTTTCTAAATAATTTTATTGAGAAACAACTGGCAATGAGACAGTTTCAAAATGGATAGTAGGACAGTTTCAATAATTAATACATTGCATATTGTTGTCTTAGTGGTCACTCGTTGTACAAGATGCAGACATGATATCCTGTCCACAAACACTATTAGAACAAATGTTCCTATTCATTGAATTAAGATAATGTAGCTGTATATCTATCCTATTTTGAATATACAGATACAAAATGGTTGTTTATTTGTATCCCCCTTTTTTGTTTAGTTTTGTCAGAGAAGGGTATTCCACTGTCATTTAAATATTATAGGCATGTGAATTCAGCAAAATATAGTCCAGTAGTCTATATTTTACTACTATAATTTAATCAGCACATTGGTAGCATGAATATTTATAATCATGTAATCAGAGGATGTAATCAGAGTATTGGACTCAATTTTGCAAACAACTGATAGCTTAGAAAGGGCACATGACTTCAAGAGGATGCATTTGATATAAAAATATCAAATGAAAAAATCGATGGCTTTGATGAATGCCAGTTAATCTCAAGCAAATAAATATCATATTTTATACCTTTAAGGTAGATTCTTATGTGGTGTAATCTATGGAGAAAAGTTAAGACACAGAATGTCTTTGTTTATAAAGTTACTATTGCTCATGTATGTATGTATAAATGTATGAGGCATGTATAATATAGGTATAATTCCAAATTCTCATCTTGCCATGTTTTCCATCGCATGGATAACTTTACATTAAAGAAAAGAAAAAATAAATGGAGTAATCATGTACAGGAAAGAGACACAAGCAGAGAGATCTCCCACTCTTGAAACCCTGTCAGAGCCAAATCGTGCATTGTATTTCAGAGAAAGAGTGGTTCTCACTTCACATACCACTCCAGCTTGCCTTGCAACAGATAAAATTAATAGCTGAAATGTCAGCTTGACTTTAAAGTAAAACTGTCAATACCAAAACTTGATCTTTATCAGGCTATTACAGTGTGGTACTTGTATGCCAACTTCAGATATCTGACAAATAAAGACTTGTGTTGGACAGTCATGCTACAGACTAATAAAACGCCAATCCGAGCCACTCTCTGAATCTGTAATCTACTTGGGTGCCTCATACCCACGACATAAAATGAGAGGAAAAGAGATGTTCAGCTACGTGTTGAATCAGATCATTAGATCACAGCTATTTTGGGGCGTATCTCCAGGAACTTTTCACTAATGCAGTTCATTGCTCTATTGAAGCCAGTTAAATGTGTCGCATTGGTTTCTTGTTTCAGTGAATTGCTGTCTATATAGACATGGGCCAAAACTGAAGGGGTTTGTAGAATGATACAACATTCAGTTTCTAAAATCAGATTTCTATTATCAGGTAGAAAAAACCTTGAGCCGATAAAATGTTTTCCCCAAACTGAATAGGTTGCATTACACAAAGTTAGAATGTGAAAAAAGAATCACATTACAAAAATCACAGTTGACATATTTTAGGTAAATATCAGTGAAATAAACTTGAAGGTTGCTACATTTTCTTGTTTTACCATTGATTACATTTTCCAAATATTTATACTGATTCAATATAATAATTAAATTTGAATGTGAATGTATGTCATATATACACATATCATTATCTTTATATGTCATACCCTTTTTAATGTCTTTGTATTTTCCTATATGGATCAGCTCATATACTTACAGTGAACTGTCTATAAAAAGGAAAGACTTAGAAATTGGCTGACTGAAAAATACTGTAATTTACCTTTTCCGTTTCAAGAAATCTGCTCCAGATTGCAGGACAGCTGTCACAATGTTCCAAAGTAGTTCCATTATAAAACCAGACACTAGGTGTCACTAGAAACCCCCCAAACTGGAAATACTGGCTTTTCTCAGTTTGAAATTCAGCCTATGAGTCACTTCTGAATTTTGCAGAAAATTAGGCTCCAGAAAACAGTAATATTTCTGTTACTTCCCTCACACCAATACTGCCCCTTTAGTTTTCATGAAGAATTATATTCCAGGTGAACCAAAATATTTCCCATGTATTTGACACAAGATGTGGAAAACACCTTCAGTACACTGGTTATATTTACGGTCTTATGGATATTTAGTTATAGAAATTATTGAAGATGGTGTACTTTTTCATAATTTACTATTAAATATATTGAGTTTATTGTACAAAGATAGGTATACACTTTAGTGCCACATCTGTGTAGGAGATAAAAATACAACTTATAGACTTTCTTTTTTTCATTTTAGGGAAGGGTCTATAGTGTGTTCAGGGTCTCACTGCTAGATTGGACTCGTAGTGATCTACCTGTTTACAGCCTCCTAAGAGCTAGAGTTACAGGCACGTGCCAACAAGCCCAGACTCAATTGCTATCTCAGCACGCCACAGACCAGAACTGGCACGGCATCCCAGGGATTGAACCCCTGGCCCCTGTGCCTGCTTGCTATTAATCCACTGAGCTATTTAGTCTTTGTAGACTATTAATCCACTGAGCTATTTGGTCTTTATAGACCATCTTAATAGTATTGATGTTCAAATATCTTTTTAAAACAGCACATTTCTAACTAAAGGAAGACTTTCTCCGAAGAGGAATGACAACCATGAGTTTAATCTTAATAGAAATGTGCTTTTCTTAACATAGGATGACTGGGAGGAAGAGAAGTACTCTGAGAAGGAATGGACGTGTAGGGTAGCATTTGTTAATACCTTTATAAAAGTGCTGTGAGAATCTGGTCAGATTCTTACGGAAAGTGACACTTTACATGAATTCTCCTCTTGCCATGTTGCAGGGTTTTGGGGGCAGGGAAGGACACGGTGAGTAGCGAGGTACCAGCCAAAACCAATATTTACCTCGTTCACTGATTGACCACATCACCAGCATGGTACATGTGTGCCACACGATATCCAGGGCGACCACCGCCCATTCATTTCTGGGACCAGTTCAAGCGCTGAACTTGATGAGCGGGGGGCTGTATGATGAAAGGTACTGGCCGCTTTCGACTCTGCTTCTCTTATTTTTACCTCAAAACAGTTGAGGTGAGTGATATTTGGAAGCAATTTTTCTAGTGAACTGATTCTAGATTTTTTTTGATTATGTGTGAGGTTGGACTTTGAATGTTAATTTCTTCATTATTGCCATCAGCATTAATTGATGATACTTTACAAACTGAATAATTTTCAAACTATGCCTTCTCATTTTATCAAACTAAAAATTCATTACCAAAGAAATCTAAATAGCCAACTAAATATTATATGCCATTTTTGATTGAATTAATGGATTTAAAAATATGACAAAACATCAAAGAAGAACTGTATATTATATAATAAATTTCTTGTGTATGCTGTGATATTGTGGCCTTAGAGCTGGATGTTCCTGCTTTTAGCTGATATATGCTTGAGTGTTCAGGGTGAAAGTGCTAGTTTAACCCTGCAGTGGACTGTCATTATCTATCAAATGGATCAGCACAAAAAATATACATTCAAAGGGGAAGACAGAAAAAGCAAATGAGGCAAAATATTGGAAAAATATGATGGGGTTTAATATAGACCTTTCAGCAGGTCTGCAGGTTTTGTGTTTTTTTTTTTTTTTCAAAATAAAAAACTGGAAAAAAAAAATCAATGACTTCATCTGTGGGAATACACAATTGAAAATAAAATTATTGTTATTTTCTTCTATTTGCCTGGAGTCAATCTGCCGTTTTCTCTAGGTTAACTATAATCCTAGTACTCGAAGGTTAAAATTTCCTTGGTTTCCTGTGACTTGCACAATCTTTGGTCTTATGGACAAAAATGATACTTCTTTCTTAAATAGACCATAGTTATACACAAGGGAAAAACCACAGTATCTTTATAATAAAATCTATCTTTTCTACTGTAAATCCCAACAATCATAGATTGAATCACTACACATTCAATACACAATCTGCCGCTGCAGAAAGAAACAACCTTGTTACAAAAGGAAACTGTGATCCAAACAAAGAATTTTCAACCCAAAGCAGAGCTTCTGTCTTCTGAGTGATGGAGCTTTTTACAGTGTTATCAGTTCAGAAGATTTCATGGTGGGATGGATATTTACGATCTAAATGACAATAAACAGTTTGAAAGAAAAATATTGAAAATATGGAATACATTGCTGACTATATTTTGCTATTGCAAATTAGAACAGGGTTTTGGCAGATCATTTTTAAATGAAAAATGCTGTTAAATTTGTTACTTTTTTATTTAGTGAAACAATCACTAAATTATTTGCATGGACTTCATGTTGTTCAAAAGAAATAGGCAAACAATAAAACAGAATATTAAAGATGTGAATAGCTTGAAAGAAGAAATTATATTCACTTGTTACATTAGTGAAACATGAAAGTCATATGTCAGACTTGAAACAAATACATATAAATTTCTTTTTAGTGTCTTGCATCTTCTGAAAGGAATCATAGAAATATATTTTCAACTTCTTTTGTTGAAATAGTAGTTTGAAGCATGTGGTTACAGATAAAAAATTTAAAACTTTATTTGCTTATACTCAGACACTTACAAATGTAATTTTTTAATTAATTTTGTTTATAAACATATCAATATCTAGGACAATTTATAACATACTGAACTCTTCCTCAATAAATGACAACTGCAGAGATGACATATCAAGCTATCTTGATCATACACTGATATTTTGATGCTTTTTAAATGACATTCTTTATTACGTTTCTTAAACATTTTAGGCAATCTCCTTGTTTCAAAGCATCGCCCTGGGTTTTAGGTTTTTGACTTTAAGTCATTTTCTGAACGTGGTCGTATGTGTCTGCTTAGTCACAGCTCCAGCCTCTGAAGAAATGTTTTTAAGATGTAAATATGCAGCTATGATTCCAAGGGACATAAATGACAAGCCGAAAAAGGAAAACAAACATTGGGATAAAATTGTAAGTAATTTCAAGAACGTGCTTTCAATCATACATAAAACCTTACATAAAAGTAACTGAGTAAAGAGCATCAGCATTTTACAAACCATAAGGTATATCTCACAGCGTAACACTTATTCCCTGAGACAGTCTGAACTGTACGTAAGCATGGGAGAGAAAAGAAGGAAGACGCTGTGCAGTCTCTGAGGAGGAAAGGCCTCCTGCTTTATCCATAGCTGTTTGTTAAACAAAATGATGAGTTCATAATTTATATCTTCCCAATAGAAAAAAAAACCCTGTAAAATATCAAAAACAGAAAAGTTTAATTGTTGATTCTTCTAAATCTGGAGACTGTGCGGTACAGGACACAGAGTGACTTTGTTGTTGGTTTTGGTTTTACATTTGTGTTCTCTCTGTTTTTACTCCTGCTGCCCTGGGTGTGCTGCGGTTGAAGAGGATCCTGCACGCTCGTGGCCGGCGCCCTCCCCGTGGTGCGATCGCTGCTTCCTGCCAAGCCTGCTGCACAACCGCCAGGCAGGACATCTGCGGCTCCTCACACGGACACGTGTGAGACAGGCAGTGCGCTGGTGTGTGCACACTGCCCCTGCATCTGTGGCTGAGCCCGTCCTAAGAGGCTTTTTGGAGAACATGGCTAATCTAGGAGAGAGAGGTGATCCTGGTTTAGTTCTGTCATCGGCGTTAATGACGGAGAGTTCGCCTCACAGCTTCGGAGTCCAGTTTAACAGTTGGCTTTAAAGCGATACGTGTAGAGACCGCATTCTTACAAAAGCCACTGCAGTCTTTCTTTGTGCAGCTCTGAGCTAGGCATCTCCATGCAGGCCGCACTGTCACTGATCGTGTACTACATTTTTCTTATTTACAGAGCAATAGCAGCAAACTTTCCAACAGGCAGGGCCAAAATGGAAACAGGAGAACTTTGAGAAAAGACAATGATTTGCTTATTAGAAGTCTGAACCCTTTGTAAACTGCACTTGTGGAATTGCTCATCTGGAGAAAGACGGTGATTACTGATAACAAAATAAAGAGGGGGAGCTGTGTAGCTTTCGAAGTTGTTTGGAGTTGGCCACGCCCACCTTAGCTTCTCTTTTTCTTCTTGTTCCCATGAGTTCTACGTTTTGCTCCTCCCTGTGATCAATGCTTACTGTGCATTTACTATGTGAAGCTCTCTGCGACCCTCTAGGCAGAAGCTCCGTAAAGCAGCAGTCTGTCCCATCGTGCCTGGATCTGCTACACTACCACTGTACATGGACTTTTCCCCAAGGAAAGACATTTAATTTTGATACATATATTCATTCTTGTTAGGACCACGGTTCTCTAAATCAGAGGAATGAAATTTAAGTAAATTTTATGTAGACATTTAAGTTGTCATAATATTAGGAGAGATAATTTTTTTTCTAAAAATACCAGGTCAAGACTTTTGTTCCTTTAAAAGTTGAAATACTCAGAAAAGTTTCTTGTATTTCGCTTTTCACTTCAGTTTTGACCACGGAGACTACAAATCAACCAGTCACAGATGTTAGGTCTTTGTGCAATGTGCCTAATTATTCCTTTGAGTTATACTATCCTCTTTTATCATTATTATCAGTTGGACAGGGAGATAAGTTTTTTTTGTTAAGTAACATGTCCTTAAACTTTATTAGTTTAATTAATCTTCATGATAATGCTCTTCCAACTCACTGGGTGAAAAATTACCCCAAAATTCTAGTCTTTTTTACACAACATCAGAAAATATTACATTATACAAAGTGGAATTGGAGTATTTTTTCCTAGAAGAAATTTGATTCCGTAAGGAAATACAGCAATAGCCTTAAACTTACAAATCAGTAAAAGCAAATATTCTTAGACTAAGTTTTTGAGTAATGATTTTGAGCTGGGTGTTTATCTTGTTCTTTGGTAGCAGTTGCTCATAAACAGTTCTATGTTTCACGCGTTTCAGAAAAAGTGATGTGTGTAAAATTTAAAATTGAAAGCATATTATCTTTATACAGTATATCTTTCCTTAGAAATGAAAAAAGATGGCAGTTACTGTGTCAATAGGAAACCTGTGTGCCTCAAGGTGCTGGTGTCTGGCTATGCTTAGCCAGAGAATCCACTCACCCAACTGACTGTTAGACTGTGGCAAGGGCCACGGAAGGGCCGTGGAGGCAGTGGCATGGCGTCGCTTCTGAACGACAGCATCTTGACGATTTTGTTCACATGAAATGTTTTGGGTTATTTTTGTAGTGGAAGAAAACAGCAATTCGTTCCTTTATCCTATTTCTCACTTTCTTTCTTGTTACTTTAAATATTTGTATTCGTTTTACATTTCATTTACATCTCACGTTACAGAAATGGAAAATAACCTTTTGAAAAGATAATAAAATGAAGTAGAGTGAAAAATAAAAGTCCTTAAAGACATGTTAAAGACAATTACTTTCAGTTCCATTTTCTATTCATCTATTTATTGTAGATTTCTTCTGAATCATTGTTCATTGTATCTCTCAGTTTCATCCCTGTAACCCATACCACTGTTCCTCAAATGCTACCAGTTGCTACAAGCTAGTGCAATTTTTACAACTTTCACTGTGTAACATTCATTCATCTTTCTTTTTTTCTTTTTATTTTTTTTGTAACTGGGGATTGAACTTAGGCCCTTGTGCTTGCCAGGGAAGCACATATTCCAATAGCTATCTCCCCGGGCCCACTCATTTGTTTTTCTTATCTGACATGAGGTTCCAATTCATCTATCTCACAGCCAATGTCCTGTTTTAAAAATTTTAAAGAGGTGTATGCATATTTTAATAAAATTGAAAAACCCTGACATTCTATGGATTGACAAGCTCAATTCCTAGCTTTTGTTTCTTCAGGAAATATTGAGAACACTGAGGGACCGGTTTAAGCTTCAAACAGAGTGCAAAACCTGCACAGCTGCCTATTTGCAGAAAGTCTTTTGAAATCGGCGGTAGGGTTGTTACCAGTGTGACGAATCCTGATCAAACATGTTTTAAGAAAGTTTTAAAAATTAGCTTTCCTTTAAAAGACAATAAAAGCAGGCTAGATCAAGGTTGTGAGGGTGAGAGAGGAAATGGGCAAAAAGGAAAATATTTCAGCTTTTATATCAATTTATGCTTTGCTTATCTTATTAATCATCACATCAGTCTTCAGAAGTAAGAGGAAACTATCGCTCAGATTTTGCTATTTTTTTCCCCTTTTATTTTACTAGGAACCTTGTGTTATTCCACATTGGAAACATTACAATGAAAAAACCTCTACTCTGTAATTTTAAGTGAAAATGGAATTTAAATAAAAAGTAGAATCTAACACATATTCTGAATGAACACAGATTTACTTCTATGCTTTTCATCCTGTTATCTTTGGGGGTTCATTTTAGTTTATTTTTGTGCTTTTCTTATACTTTACAATGACAGTCATCTATACCCATCTCTCTAGTTTGTACCATAACAAACTGATAATGTTCAATTAAAATGGGCAGTTACAAAGAATGACCTACATAAGTTTTAAATTTTAGTTGTATACCTAGATTGACAGAAAGGAAATAAATCCAACAAACTGTTCATTAACAGAACTATAGTATGTTCATCTTTTTGGTAAAGAAAAGCAGTTCCTGTATTTGCCTTCATAGCCCCTCAAAGAGATTTTCTTTTCTGTAATTGAGAACAGCGTGCATGCTTTGGGTCCAGAGGCAACCAGCAGTAACCGGCTTCTTAAGCATTTTTGAGCAGAGAGCACAGGCGTGCGGATGGAGTTCATTTCTATAATGTGCAACTGGAGAGGTGCTTTTGAAAAGTAATTGTACTGAGTGTTCATGTATTTATTCTCTCATGGGCACGGAGAGATTTACATCACTCTCAACTTGGCCTGCCCAGTAGTAAAGGAATATATCCCCGTCCTCTTGTGATCATTTCTACCTCTAAGATCTTAAATTTTACTGGTGGATGAAGTAAGTATCAAGAGGATTTAAAATCAAACAAGTTCTACAAAAGGTTTTACATCATAAAATAAAAGTGAGAAAAGAAACAACGGGATTGCCCATGTAAGAGACTCAACATAAATGACCACAGATTTATTTTGCTATGTCTATTATAATTTTTTAAAATAAAAATTAATACAAATACTTATTCCAAGAAAGTATACGATGCCATTCAGATTATGACTTTGTCTTCCAGGCTATAGTTTATAGCTGGACTTATGTCTAAGCAAGGCAGATGGTGCCTCAGTTTGTTATCAGACATAATTGACAAAGTAAGTTCAAATAGATGACTGCTAGTTGAACTGCATCCCTTGCTAACAAAGCCTGCCTACAAAAAAAGTGTTTGCATAGACATGAAGTTAGAAGCAAGCTTGTTAGATTTTAATCAAGTGAGCTTCTCCTGTATCATTTAGAATATATGAACTATGAGTTTTGATGCGAGTCAAATGCAGGACTGCTTGAGTTTTGTCTTATGTTCTCCACTGTCCTGAGATGACTGCAAAGGTACAGTGTTCATGTGATGCTCAGTCATGAAGAATTTTACTTTAGAAGCACAGATAGGTTGGGACTTAGCAAATAATTTAGCAGTAAATTGTCACTGTCCTTAAAGAAACCGATAATGTATCGTTTTTTCCCCATGAAATCTTTATCAATCTAGGGACATCTTAGATATAATAAACCATTGTTAAAACTGTCGATAAATGTTAGAAAATATGTGTTGAAGACATAAATGCCTATAATACTTTCAATTAGTTTCCAAAATATCATGAATACATTTTATTTTTGGTTTCTAAAATCTGTATCTACAGCATGTTTCTGTGATCCAGCTGCTCCTGAAATTGCACATTATCAGACTATGTGACATCCCAACAGATTTTAACTAATTACTCTAGCTGGCCATATTTGTCATCTTGAAATACAGATTTTACTTCTGCCTTTAAAATAGATTAGCTAGTGTGAGAATATAGGAACATTATGGGAACTAGTTTCTGAAGACTAATGTAGTTGGCTGAAGCAAATCTGTTTTTGATATTTGTCTCTGAAATGTTATTTTGCCAAAGAGCTCTTTGTACGGGTGGCATAAACTTATTTTATTTAACGTATAAAATGAAAACCAGTAACAAAGATGATAAGAAGAAGATGGTTAAGAAAATTCCTCACTCAATAACTCCATATTTTATTGTTCAAGCCTCAGAATGAGCGTATAAATGAATACTCTCATTCCTAATCATTTCAGAAAACAATTGCCACATTGAACTAAGCCTATTATTATCCAATAAATGTGCACAGGTAGAGAGCATACACTTGAAAGTTACTGTTTTGATCAGTGAAAAAGGCACACTACTTCTGGCTTTGTCCTGTAACTTAAAAAATGACTGAAGTGAGCAGAGAAACTTTTAAAAAGAAAATGTTAAAAATATTCTTTAAAAACACAGAGTAAAAGCTGACATCTCAGATTCGAAAGAAAGTTACATTTGGCAAGAATTTTACTCTCATGATGTGTTAGTTATGTTTAACTTTTGTATTTTTTTAACAACCTGGACCCTGTGTTTCTTGGGCCAAGATATCATCTTTTATGACACATTTCTACACAAACACACTCCCACCAAGTTCATCACTCACCTTTTTAAACACCAGGGGAGAACAAGCCAACATTTTAATTTACGGAACAAATTTCTGTACTGGACTAAAAGATAGGGGGCTCCGACTGCTGCTACTAAACAACGGGAACATGTGGAGCGGCTCAAGGCAATTTGGAAATTCTTTTATACTTTGCCCACGCATTTGCTTGCGCATTCTTAGGTCCCCCCTAACCTCAGTCTCCCTCCGTGGGAGTGCCTGTACGCTGCTCAAGAAAGTGCAAAGGGTGTGTTGCCGTCGTGGGGTTCTTGGTGACAATGAAGTAAAAGGGAAAATGTGCAGCGGTACTGGGGTTACCTGCCGAGGTATGGACTGTAATATCAGGAAGAGCACAACCTCGACGGCTGCTGTTTTAAAAAGTCCCGTGACTTCAGATTATTGCCAAGTCTTACTTAATGCCACATATAGTGTTTCATTTCCAGTGTTATTTTGAAAATCTTTTCGACGAGAAATATCTTTGATCAGTTTGCTTGTTTTTCTGATTCTCAATCTCTGTCTCTCTGTCTCTGTCTCTGTCTTTCTCCTCTAATTACATTAAAGCATCTCAACAGCTTAGTGTTTTGTGGAGGAATAGAGAAAATAAGATGTATTTGGAAGAAAACTAATTCACAAGGCAAATGATCAATTGCCCTTTCCCATTCCTTCTTCCCTCTACCAACCTTGTTGTCCAAAATAAATTTTGCATAGTTGCGGTTGGATAATTCAAAACTGAATCAAAAGCTCTCCACATGACATATGTTTTCCTGCCTCTAACAATTTCTCTTTCATAGGGTTTAATAGTGAAAATATTCAAATGTTTTTCTTGGTAGACCATGGAAACTTTTTGAAAGACTGTCTGAGATTGGCGTGTACGTGTGTGCTTGTGAGTGTGTCTCTGTGTGTGCACATGTCCGTGTGTGCATGTGGGTTCTTTATTTCTAAGGGTCTGGCATTTTGGCTGTGTGTCACTCTTTTAAGCTCACAATCCTCCTTATTTCTCTGGGACTCTTTTATTTATTCCTTCATCAAATATTTATAAAAAAATGAATAGATAACCCTTGCAACCATTTTTGCAAAGTAATTGAACCTCAATAAAAGCACAATATTTCACTATTTTTCCCCTCACTTTAATCTTGTGTCTAAGTGAAATAAAAGAAGAGAATATAGTGATGCATTTTCTTTAAACAGAAGAATTGGCTCATATTTACTCATGAATTCATTCTTTAACATATACACATTGAGTTTCTATCAGTAGGAGGACATGGATCTAGCCACTGGCCTGTAAAAACCACTTTAAATGTCTCTATTAAAGCACTGTTTTTAGGTTTCTAGATTCCTTTTGACAGTCCAATATGTGTTAGCTTGTTCTCAACTTTTATGGGCTTTTCTATTGTGTCTGATAGTTTTTAAAAGCCAGAATCTACTATGCCAAATTCTGTTGAACACTAGTAGCTTGGGGGAAGTGAATGGGCAAAAACAAACCCTGTAGAAAATATATTTGTCTTCATGATGTGCCCTATAACATGTCAGAAGATGCTTGTCACTATTGCCATATTCAAGTTCTGATAAGTTCTAGAGTGAAGCAACCACTTTATCATTGCCTAATCTAATGTTCTGCAAATATCCTTGTATTAAAAACTGAGTTTTAGACAACAGCTATTAACACTTTTTTGGATGGCAGACTCAGAAATATCAGTGTAGGTCCTTGTGGTTACCAAGTTCCAGTGGTCACACCAAACACTCTAGAAAGTGTGATGAACTGTTACACAGCATCCTCACATGGAGAGCAGAAGTGGGCAGACAGGTATCTAGGTGGCTGTGTGGATGTTACATGCTAAGTTGAGGGGGACATAGCTAGTTAGTGCTATCAAATGGCATCAGCACATTTTGGTTCTAGAAATCCTGAAATACCAAATTTGGTGATGGACAGAAGCATGCAAAAGGCAAAATCTGGAAAATATATTTATTTTGAGATTCTACTGCGACTGGTGGTCAAGAAATTTACCTTTGATCCAAAGAAAATCATATCTCATTGATGCAGTTCTTTGGGAGATTAAATGGGAAAATTTATTTTGAAACTATCTAGTTCAGAGGGCTGGCCAGGTAGGTCAGGGATTAAGGCACCTGCAAGCAGGTGCAGGGAGTAGAGTGGATCCCTTGGCCTAGGGTGCCAGCCCTGCCCCCAGTGCATGCTGAGATGGCAATTGAGACTGGGTATGGTGGTGCACAGCTGTAATCCCAGCTCTTGGGAGGCTGTAAACAGGTGAATCACTATGAGTTCAATATAGTAGTGAGACCCTGAACACCTTGTAGAGCCTTCCGTAAGACACACACACACACACACACACACACAAATAAATAAATAAATAAATAAATAAAACTATCTAGTTCAGTGCTTAACTCACGGAAACTCTGCAATAAAAGATCATTTTCTTTCTTCTGGCCTCAACCCCTCCTTTTTCTATAGGAGGCCCAAATATCTAGGGTACAGTCTTTTTCCCATGACAACATTCTGAGTAAAGAAGTCAAATTACTTAAAACCACATTACAACAAGAGAGAATGTCGACAAATGTTAGTTCTGAATACCAGGCACGAAGATTATTAGAAAAAAATCACCATTTAATTCTCGAAATAATCTTCTGAATAAAGTATAATTATTATTCTCTCTTTCTCTCTCTCTTTTTTTTTCAGTACTGGGGATTGAACTCAGGACCCTGTGCTTGCCAGGCAAGCACTTATTCTACTGAGATATCTCCCTACCCCATATAATTATTATTCTCATTTTGCAAAAGAAACCAATTAATATTTACCTGAGATTAGGCAGGAGATGCCATAAAAGAAAATAGCTATTACAGAGATAATACATTCATAGCTTGAAAACAAAACGCTGAGTGTGGGAGCATATATATGTGTTGATTAAAATTTAGAAAGGAAGAAATTAGGATAACAGGTAGCATGCTCCATACTTGTATGTGTCTTTGTGCATATGTGTGAGAGAGAAGGAGGAATCTTTCAATATTAAAGCACTTAGCAGGTGATACATTACATCTAATATTTAATCTTATTTTATTTCCCATATATCCTGGGAAGAAAAAATATTTGCAAGAATTTAGGAAGGTTCATAAGAATGAAGGCTTTCTCTGTTCCCAACCATGTATACCACCTTTTTTTTCTTCCAAGGATGACCTCCAGCTGACCAAAGCTCAAACCTCCATTGGCCAAATCCTTTGTTCACAGTCACCCAACTAGAAAGAGGCGCAGCCAGGATGTGTGCCCAGATGCGTGTGCCTGGGAGTACCCCAAGCCAGCTGTCGTCCTCGGTCACACTTCTTTTTCCACATTAGCAGTCCCAGCCTCCTGCACTTACCCCAGCTTGCTGCTGTGCAAATGGTAGCAACAGGGTTACAGAATAGTGAGTTTGTCATTGGAAGGGACATTAGAGATTCAAGGTCCATCCTCTTTTGTTTATCGGCAGGGACAGAAGTCAGAGGTAAAGTCTCACAAGATTGGAAAATTATTGCTCATTTCCACATGCAGAGTAATTAGTTCTGCATTGTGGTGAGCTTTGGATTAAAATTTATATTTTACAGCAAATAATAAAGTATTCCAATTACATAATGTAAACATCATAGAATGTTTACTAGACAAATCTTTAAAGGCTATGTTTTATAAAGCCAGAAAAGCCATTAAGTAACAAAATCTTGTACTCCATTTTTAAAAATTAGTCTCTTGAGTACAGATCATGTCTTTGTATCTTGCAAAATCCAAGATGCTCTGATGGTTCAACAAATTGAGCAGCTCTGATCTGTCTTGACAGTGAGCTGTGAGACAAGTTTGAACCATGCTCAAAGGAGACAGCCTGATAACTACTATAATGTGCACAATAAAACTTGTATAACTAAGTAATCTCTTGACAGACTGTCATATATTTGGCTTGTCCATTGTCCCCACTCATGCAACATGATAGGTTTTCTTTTTGATTTTTCTCTCTTTCTCAATTTAAAGAATAAGGCATGCTGCATAGGAAGAGTGTTCTCTCTGTGTGAAGTTTATTAGAAAGCCTGTGAAACCAAGGTGACCAAGGCAACTCTATTCAGAATGCTTTAGGAAGCTGTAGTTTCACCTAAGAATGGTGTAGGTATAATGCATAATTAAAGTTCCGTGTTTCTTATTTTATCTTAGTGACTTGTAGAAATGTCAAATGGGAGATAGCCTTCTCAAGCTCCCCAAGGGAAAGAAGAGTAATACTGAAAGTCTATTAGCCTAAGGAAGCTTTGTTTCTGGTAGTCCATTATTCTATTCTGTGATCATGTAAGAGCTGCTTGGCTCAGACCCTAGTGTCACATACATCACTCTTCTAGTGACGTCATAGGAGACCAGCTTGGAGGGGGCCCTTTGCTAAGTCACACATTGTCCACTTGGTCCTCCTGGGTCTATTATTATTCTGCTAAGGAAAGATGAGGTACTCCAAGGACATGTAAGAATAAATGCAAATATACATTTTACATCTTTTTATCTATTCTTCAGTAGCAGTGGGTCTTTGCTTTTAACAACTTGCTTAGATTTAATACACTAAGTGAAAAGGTCATCAATTAAAAAACCCTTCAGTTTACACCTTAGCTCAAAGCATTATGAGCTATGTCACCTTGAATCATTTCCTTATCCTCTATGTGATTCAGTGTTCTCACTGATTAAAGAAAGAACAGTGAGTGGTGTCTCTTGATTGATCACAAGCGAGCAATGTGTGATCAGCACAGGACTCCTCTGAGTTGGCTTCCCTTCAATATAAATTTTCTACCTTAAAGAAGTAAAGCTAAAGTTAAACTAAACCATAAGCAACTTGAACAAGTATCTTACAAAGGTTAACAGGGACGGTATATATGAAGAATCCACCCCTTCATTAATCAGCAGAAGAAATACAGTGGTATGCTACTGAGCAACTACAGTCTCGTATACTAGTGGAAATGTCATGTGATGAGGTCATTTTGAAAACTATTGGTATTATCTATTAATTTTGAAGGTAGGTCTCCCTTCTGATCCGGAAATTTCATTTTTAGATATACCTAAGAAACATGCATAAAAATGCCACCAAAAGATTAAGCACAATTGTATATAGGGTAATAGTACTTGTAATTGCACAAAAATTGAGACCACTGTGCATGGATAGAGGTAGAATGTTCGTACAGTTAAACATTACATGATAATGAAAAAATACTGTGGATCTTTGATCTACAGAAATCCACAGATTTCACAAACATAATGCTAAGGAAAAGAAGGTGGATGTGAAAGAGCCTAATTGGTATCATTCATTTGTAAACATTTTAAAAACAGGAAATTTATGATATTTGATGATGTGATCCTTATAAATTTTTTCTTTTTAATTTTTTGAGATGAACATTTAATAGTAACTTGGAGAAGCCATGAAGGTATCTTTCAAGGTATAAATAATGATATATTTACTGATTTAACTGTGGTAACTCACTTGTATCTACATTATAAAAATTCATTGACCTACACATTTTTTGCATGTGTTTTATACTACCAAAAAACAGTTTAATTTTAAAAATGCAAAAATCTAAACCATGCTAGTAAAATTCAAATTCTATCACATAGAGCTACTCATGACAATGCAGTGTGCCCACAGGCAACAGAACATTGCTACTGATTTCATCTTCTCGCTGTTTAAGTTCTCAAGGGAGTTGTTCTTCTATGGCTTATTAAGCAAAGGCCCTTTGGCAGTGTTGTATACATGCAACTGTGATAAACTCCTTGAGATAATATTGGTTGGACCCTGAAGTTTTTCCTTTTTATTCCTTTTTTTTGTAATTACCTTTTGTCAAAACTCCCTTTCCTTTCTGGCCCTAGGCATGGATCCCAGGGAAGGGCACGTGCTTTGTGCTGTGTTACTGAGCTATATCCTGAGCCTTTTGTAAGCTTAATCAGTCCTTATCAAGGGTAATTCAGTGACTTTTGTGTGGCAGATATTACTGGCACCCAGAAAGAGTTTAGATGTTTTGGAAGCAAAATCTCCTACACTGTGTGATTTACAGGCCCTGTTTTTGGAAAGCAGTTTGTTTTATTCTTTATATCATTCTTTTATTTATATATGGCTTCAGAACAAGCGAAACATATAGTCTGGTTATTGTCAGGATATAGGGGAAGCCAAAACAGTGTGGAAATGTAACTCTGTAAATTCTTTCATGTGACAGTTGTAAGCATGATTTTTCAGGGTGTGTATATAGTGTGCTTGGATATCCTGTCTTGGGGAAGAGGCACTGTCACTTTCCAAAGGGAATAAGAAATAAAATCAGCTCTGGAGTTATGCCAAATTATGTTAGGCAACCGCTTGGTAGTGCCAATGTATTTAGTTTATAATCTCTGGGGATTCTTAAGGCAAAATGTCAAGAAAGCTGATGCTTGGGTTCTGTAAAACAAGCAGAAAAAAAAATCTTGATTCTTTCCTTTGGGCTTTTTTATTTCATCTTCATGGGACAATGGAAAGATGGGATTTGCCTTTCATTTTGCCAGTGTGAGAGCCAGTCAAACTTATAAGCAATTCTAAAATATTCCAAGTTCGAAAAAATTTTTGGAGGTTGGCATTAAGTGACTCACTGTAGTTATCAAACTCAAATTGTGATTTATAAAATTTATGAATTTGTGAACAGCTCACTGCTGATAATGTTCGATTTTATTGATATACATTGTCCTATGCTCTACATAACTTTTGCTCCAAAAGCAATTTTACTAAAACAGTCTTCCATTACAAACTCTAAAGAAAATGGATTTCCACATTAGTCTTCAAATCTTATACAATGATAAAAATCACTCAATTTGTGAGAATGCTGAAACTACAAACAAAACTACCTCCAAACAGCCAATAATAGTACAGACTCTTATCTTTTCCAGTGGCCAGATGGACCACAACTATAAGTTTAATGTAAACATGCAATTTCCTACAAAATTCATTTCATCATCAATACTCCTGATAGATGCTATGCATTCCATTTCATTGTGAATTTTAAATAATGAGCCCAGGTAAACCTTTGAGGTTCAGCTTGGCTTGAACCAGGATCCACATGATTAAATGCTTATTCAAAACCCTTTCATCTGAAAGTCTTACAGGAAGGCTTGTTTGTGTTTTACTGCCTTTCTTAAAGTGTTTCAGTATTTCCAGTTCGACTTCCATCTCATACCAAAGGGTGAAAGACATTGAAAATGATTGCTGTTTCAGTGAATTTCAAAAGAAGTTCTGGGTTTGATTTTGAGTAAACATTTGGCTTTGTTTTCAGTTTTCTGGCCCGGATGGCTCAGTCTTTTGAGGTATCTTTATAGCAGATATAATTTTATCATTCTGATGGTGACTATCTTTGCAAAAATAAATTGGAGAATTGACTCTATTATCCACATAGTTCAAATTGGAATGTAATTTTGTCTTAATTATGTAGACATTTCATAAAATTGAGCATTTTGAGAGGATATTTAATACTTGATCTAATTCTTTTACCTTGCATGGAACTATATTTTATTACTGATCAAATAATAATTTAATAGTTTTAATTATATTTTTCACATATGGACTAAAATAATGTATTAAAACTAAGTAATAAACTATCCCTCTACTTAAACATATTTGTATTTTAGATATAATTTAGGGCACAGTTAGAGCTCAGAGGCATAACACCTGTCTACCAACATGAGGTCCTGAGTTTGATTCCCAGCACACACACACACACACACACACACACACACACACACACACGCACAGATACACACACATACGCACTCACACACATGCACGCATCACATACAGATATAATTTAAATGTTGAAAAAGGCAACTAACTTTACTTTATTTTCTCTTTTAGGTAGAATGATTTCATATAGCTTCTATATATAATGGGAAAATGTCTAAGGAATGATCTACATGCTGTTTATAAAAGGATTATTAGAGAAAATATGCAGACAGATCCCTGAGGTATGTGTTTGAGGGAACCCTGCTTTGGGAAGTGAAGCTTGAGCCAAGGTAGGTTGGATTGCTGCAGGTTTACAGGGAACAAAATGAGGAGGCCACACAACAGGGAAAGCATGAGCACAAAGGAAAAGGGGAGTGAGTAGGAGTAATGAGTATCAGGTTTGCTAACTGGGTCTCCAGCAGTGGAAAGCAAGCCTATCAAGTGCAGCCATCCCAAATGAAATCTTCCCAGTGACAATACCTCAGTATGTACCTTTGTGTCATCCTAGTGAATTAACTGATTATACTGCTTGAATAATTTTTGAATTGTTACTAGCCATCACTGACACTCCTTTACCAATATTTGTAGTCAATAATCTCCCTTATAAGTAGAGATTATGAAACACAATCCATTTCTGTGTAATTTCTTCTAGTTACTACTAATATGCTTTTATTTTGCTAATAATTTCTCTTATTTTAATTACTACATTTGGTGGTTATCCCCTCCCATCTCTCTCTCTCTCTCTCTCTCTCTCTCTCTCCTTCTGTGTGTGTGTGTGTGTGTGTGTGTGTGTGTGTGTGTTGGGGATTGAACCTAGGACCTCCCACATGCTAGGTAAGTGCTTTGCCACAGAGCTACATTCCCAACTCTTCTTAGTGTGTTTTGTAATGTTGGTCAGCCTTGGCTTCATACCTGTTGTTCTCTTGCTCAGCTCCTTGCATAGATGGGAATACAGTCTATTCTACCACTCCCAGCATCACTAGGTGTCTTGTCAATACATTTTGATCATTTTTTCATATATGTCTATATGTTTTGAGTTTCAGAAGTTCTAAGTAGTCACTTGTTTTCCACTATTTCCTTCATTCTACATTGAAAAATCTGATATTTTCGTGTTTCAAACAATGGCTTCCACTTTGTATAATTTTGGCCATGAAAGCAAAATGACAGAACTTTATTTCTAAAGAAATTAAAATTATACAATACTAATAGAATACTGTTGTAAGGACAAGGCGCAAAGAGATAAAATTTTCCTAATAATCTAAACAAACAACAAAGAATCAATGCTTGTACATACAGGATTTAAAGGAGAATTTTTATTTCAGTACTGAGAAGTCCAGTCATGGAATGCCTGGATGTATTTCCTCATTGTCGAAACTTAGATATTTCACTCTGATGAGAAAAAGTCCCACTGGTAATATGAATTCTTGAACCTAAGGATAAACTATTTGCTATAAAACCTCTGAAAAGGACAAACCAGTTAGGCCTTCAGTCCAAATAAACACTTGGACGGTGGTTTTGGAATGCAGTGATCGAAGGATTTCCACTGTTTCACTTGGGAGTTGGGTGCCTCTTCAGGAATTCTGCAGGCAGTCTCTTACAGCCGTCATATAAATCAACCTCAAAAAGTAAATTCCTCTCCTTTCCCCATCATGGCTGTAAATGGTTATCTGTTATTTTGAAGCCACATTCATTTCTGTTCACAGAGGCAATGAAAACTGTCCTTTTATGGTATACAGCAGCCAGTGATGCTGGAATGGTGTCACCCCATAATTAATAAGGAGATTATTTTGTGGCTTTTGTGCCATGACCTCTCAAATCTGAACGTTATTTATGACGAGGTGTAATGACAACGTGCAATATTTATCGCACACATACTGTATGATGAGGCCTACACTGGCCCTTTCTGCGCGCTTGAGCCCTTCCTTCTCACAGCAACCCTTCCGGTGCTTAGAGGAGTTAACGCTTGTGATCCAGCCTTAGGCAGCGGCAAGACTGGGGTGGAGCTCAGGCGGTGCCCATGCAACCACCATGTTACACTTCCTACGGGTGCCATTTCCAGTTGTTTGAAGACGCAAGAGTGAAAGTGGGAAGATTAAGGAATTTTTCAGGAGTGTGAACATCTGAGGGGAAAAGAAGAGAGAGAACACAGCAGAGAAAATGGGAAGCATCCAGATACCTGGGCCACGTGGGCAGCAGACCCCCATGCCCTACTGAGTGCGCTAGGACATCCTCCTCACTGCAAGAGTGTTGTGAGGCTTTCCTCGCGGCAGTTAAGAGCCACGTCAGCACTCGGAATATGGACAGAGCTAGAGGTCGCCTTCTGCTTAGGAGGGTTTGAAGGCACCATAGCTGGGATCCTTGCTCCCCATATGTGGGTTTCTCCATCCTTAGAGCATGTGCTTAGCAGGTACCAAGGGTCCAGACTACATTTAACCCAGGGAAAGGCCAGGCTTCCCCCTTTGTGATGGCAGTCGTGATTCTATCTGATCTAAAGAGAACAAGTATTCACTCATCTGTCCTTTTTTGTTTCTTCTGTGAATCATGGGCTGGAGAGATAGCTCAGCAGTCTAAAGCACCTGCTTAGACAATCTGAGGCAATGTTCAGGGACTGAAGTTTGATCCCTAGCACCATATGCTGCACCAGCTCCGCCCCCAGAGTAGGCCGAGCTGGACTCACAGACACACACACACACACACACACACACACACACACACACACACACACACATCTTTGGTGAATCATTTCTTTATCTGTTCAGTTTTCCTCTGGACAATGGGAAATAGAAATTAAATGGATGCTTCTAATAGATGATCAAAATCTCCACTGTGTCCAGCCTGCCTGCAAATAAAAAAAATGTGAGTTTAAAAGTGTATTGATAGCAAAAGGTGCTAGAACTATAAGAATAAAAGAAATATTTATTGATTTTTCCTTTAAGAGTCTTTTTTATGTATTAAATGCAGGGTCTACAGGGTCTCAACACACCGATTGGACTTGTAGCGATCCTCCTGTCTGCAGCCTCCCAAGAGCTGGGATTACAGGTGCACCCCACCATGCCCAGTCTCAGTCGCGCCTCAGCGCTCCCCACACTAGGGTTGGGACCCCTGTCCCTGCATCTGCCTAAGCACGCACATTGATCTGCCGAGCTGTCGGGCCAGCCCTCAATAGTCTTAATAATGTAAATTTAAATACTTTTCTCTGTTCTATGCGGTGATCAGCAAAAATATGTACTAATGCATAAAAAATCATCAATATACTACTAAAATATCAAGAAAATGCTATGTAATAGTGAATATTAATTATATACCCATTTTATGCTGCTAATGATATTATTTTGAACCAAATGTAATAAAAAACTTTGTATTAGTTGATTCTGTCTATTTAATTTGTACTCTATCTGCTTAATGTACATTTTATCTACTTAAATATATAAATAAAATTTGGATTAAACTTAGATATTCTGAATCATTTTTCTTTTGTATTAAGCTGAAGTACTGGGAGGGGGGAAAATTTGGGATTCAGGGTTATTACCTTTTTTTAAGGCCATTATTCTTTTTCAAATATCAACTTGGCCTTTTTTTTTTTTTTTGCATTTTAGGGAAGGATCTACAGGGTGTTCAAGGTCTTGCTATTAGATCAGACTTGTAGTGATCTGCCTGTTTACAGCCTCCCAAGAGCTGGGATTACAGGTAGGAGCCAGCACATCCATGTGCCCCAGGAGCGTGGCTGGCACAGCAGGCCTGAAGATTGAACCCAGCCCCTGAGCCTGCTTGCAAACGCTTTAATCCACTGAGCTATTTGGCCGCCCCCTCAACTTTTCTTTAATTAGGCAATAAAATGCCTTTGTAATTTTCCTGGACTTACCTTCTTCATCCAGAGGCAAAGGAAAAAGCTGTGGACATATGTGTCTGCCCTATAATTTAAAGAAGAAAAAAATGCGTGACTAAAGATCAGGCATTTAGTATTGGTAGATATCACACTAAGTGTAATCAGTTCAGATTACATTCCTTGTAGTCTGAAATACATAAATCATCTTTGCAAACCTTTTGTTTTGGTCTATTTCGTTCTTTTTCTGAAATATTCTGGGTAATTGATAATGTGATGAATTTTAATGGAAAGGAGAGGTCCATGGGATGATGTGGAAATGCTGGTTGGGGACATCACATTAAAACTGAAAGTTCCAAGTTGAAATATATTAAAACACAGGCAACATTAAGAAGCTTATGCTTTGGCAGAAGGACCTGGCTATAATCTGTTTTAAAATAAATAGATTGTGTACAGCTGTCCCTAGATCCCTGGCGAAATGATGATTTAATGCTGATTACCAGGGAAAGCCTTTGAAGTGGGTGAGGCAGCAGTCCCTGGGACGGAGTCATTAGCGATCACTATCAGTCTTCCCCCAAGGATAGCTTGGTGCCAGGGCTCTTTGCTCCACGCTGGTTAAGGTGGATTCAGGAGCGAGGGCTCTGTAAGTCTGAAAGGCCCTTCTCAGGCGCAGGCCTGTGGTGTCTTATTCCTTTAGGACTGTGAATGTCTGAGAATAAGCAGACACAGCCCTCTTCACAGAAGGGCAAGATCCGTAACTCCGCAGCGTCATGGCATTATGTATTCATCACGAGAGCAGCAAGAGAACACGTACCCTGCAGAAAAAGCAAATCAGTATTCGTTTTGTTGTGCAGCTGCATTTGGCAGAGAAAAAAGCACTTCAATCGAACTTTGGTAAATGGCCAATTATAGGCATTATTAAATTGGAGATGCAAATGAGTGACCATATTTTCTTCCAAGTTGTTGTATTTCACTTGTAATATGTAAATTAAAACCAGCTTAGCATTTGTAAAAGTAGATTCCTGAAAGCTTAGAGAAGTTCTATAGTCATCCACTTACCAGTAGTTTCACAAAGGATATTTACCTATCAGTTTGGTCAAAGGACCAAATCTGCTGTTCTTCCAGTTTAAAGGTTAAATGGATTTGGTGCCAAAGTCACTGTGCCTCTGAATGTTCACCACTGAAGATTCGCTGTAAGTGGAGATTCAGATAGTGTCACGTGCAAGCCTGTGGATGTTATTGAAGCAAGTGAATGCATGAGAAAAACGTGTACTGTAAAGTCTATGTACTCTAAATTATGTATCATATAAAATATATGACCTGATTTGTGGAATAGCCAATTTTGTGTCATACTCTGAGATGTTTCAAATTGTCTAATGTTTTAAAAAGTTTCAATTCCTCCACTTATAAACTCTAGGATTCTGGGTAGATTACTTTATTTCATTTTCCTCATTATGAAATAGGAGCAATAAAAGTCTACACCTCTTAAGTTATTAAGATTAAATTGACTGATATACGTTTAGTGCTTAGAATGCCTGGCACTTAGCAACTGATTTTGTGTATCTATAAATTATATATAGTTTTGTTGGCAGGTAAATTTACATATAACAAGAATCTATTTACCTAACTATATTAGGTATATTGATGTTCTGAAAGACTATAGCTTTGAAGAAGTGGTCATATTATAGCCTACAATGGTTGTTAATTTGTGTTTATGCTACACACTCTATGGTCTTTTCCTATACACAGTGTAGCTTATAAATTATAAAGCTGTCTATGCTGATTTCCAAAATTCATAGCTTGAAAATTTTTTAGTACTTTATTCATAGATCCTCATCATTTGAAGTCTACAGCAAGGCATGAACGCTAAAAAGTAAGCTACTGACTGAGGATGAAATGATAGAAAAATAAAACTGCTGCAAGAGACAGCAGAGGAGCAGCCGCAGGCTTCCGGTCTTCTCACGAATGCCAGCTGCTTCAGCTGTCTCCGCCAAGTTCCAACAGCAAGCCATGACTGAATTTCTGGAAGTGTTTGGTTCCTTAAGTTCAGGCTTTGATCTGGCACATGGATGTCTCAGATCCGTTTTTAGTATTTTCAGTATCTTTACTTCTTCATGGTTTGTTCTTGTCCATAAAATAATGGAGCCCTTTATTTTAATTTCTACATCTGTAACATAGCATTTTTTAGGTTTTCTCTCAGAACTGACTACGATTATATTTTTACTTTCACTTTGGGATTAGGTTTGAAGCTTATCAGCATGTAAAATTCCCATTAAAATGCCCTAGTAGTGTGTTCTAGAACTGTCCAAAAGATGTGCTTAAACTGTGGAATGCAAGGCATTTATTTATGTGTACCAACAAGAAATGTTTGAAATTGTACACTAAGATAGCAGAGCCTCTGTAGTTCCTGTGTGTATGGGTAATGCACAAAGGCTATATAGTTCAAATATGTGTGGGCATGTTGGTAAATATTTGTGATGTTCTATGACCATCACTTGAAATTGCTATCTGTAGCAACAACATTTTGTGTGACTTTTCTATTTCTTAGTGATTTCTCTAAGTATGAGGACAAATTGCATTGTCATATTCTTATAATTTCACCTTAAATTGATTTGATTTCATCATTTCAGTTTTAATTTTCATTTTATAAATTATTGTATTTATGAGCTCTAAAGAAAACATAGGTGATTATTTTAAAACACACACACACACACACACACACACACACACACACCACAATGTGTAATCAAGAATTATTACCTCACTAAATAAACTTTATTTAAGAAGTGTATATCGGAAGATATTTCAGATTTCTTAAGAAACCCGAGGGAAGGGATAAATGATTTTTTTAATTGTCCAGTGTTTTAAAAAAAATAGTTGAGCAATTCAAATTCCACATCTGCTTCAACTGCAGACATATAAAACCAGTGTGACAAGAAAGGATCATTAAGCAATCTGATTTTCTTGTTGGGAGGGTTTAATGCTGTTGGGTATAGTATTAAAATGGAGAATTTGATAGCGTGTCTTAAACTTTTAATGATGTGTTCATGAATATAAAACATGCTTCTCCCGAGGGCCTTATGGCTTCTGCTCTGCATAATTCGTGGTATCTGTTTTATGAGCTTGCTGTTGTTTCCTTGATCCCATGAAAACATGAAACCACTGTAATGATTTACACCATTTCAGAGCTTTAAAGATATGAGCTGCTTCTTAAAATAAATAACAGAAAAAATTCCAAACATGTAATCATAGAAGTAGAATCAGGGTGCCACAACTGAATATTTAAAAGCATGCAACATTTGTAAATAGATACTTTCTCATCGTTTCATAACATTTTATTTTTAATAAATACTAATACAAAATAGAGTCATCATTGGTTATTTGTGTAAATGTTCTTTCATTATGAACTTTTCTTCCTCTTGGTTGAAATGTATGAAAGAAATCTCTGTGGAAAATGTTTTAAATGTGATTATTTGGATCATCTGTTATCTTGAGAGTTGTAAATTGAAGTAATGAAGAGACATTTCCTAAATGTTAAAGATAATATAAAATTTCAAACAAATTAAATTATTGAGTCTTTTGAAGTTATCATGAGTAGGCACAAAAAGGTGCCTTTTCTATTTGAGTTTTAGCCTTAAATTGGTCTTTTTACTTGCCACAATGTACTATATATATAATGTAACCACTTACAATTTCGCTGTTACCCCAATTATGCAAATAATTTTGACATTTTCTGAGTATTTTATTATTTAATATCTTGAAATATAACATTCTCAATGAGTTGTAATTGTTTCACACTATTCTTCTCAGTTTCATCACTGATAGAAAACTTTCATAAGTAAACAAATTGGATAGTACAGAATAATATATAAATTCAGAAGAGAAAATTTTGTCATAAATTGTATTACTGTTTAGTTTTTTTCAGTAGAATAAGTGCTTGCCTGTTAGGCACAAGACCCTGAGTTCAATCCCCAGTTCAGTCAAAAAAAAGAATAAATTAGGGCCTGGGGAGACAGCTCAGCAGAATAAGCCCTTGCCTGGCAAGCGCAGGATCCTGAATTCAATCCCCAGTACCACAAAATAAATAAATAAATAAATAAATAAATAAATAAATAAATAAATAATAGAGAAATGAAATTGCGGCTTATATCTCAGAAGAATGTATACTCAAGAATGTTTTCCACAGCAAAACATCTTTAATTGGCTTTTAAAAAATAAGTTGATTAACTATTCGGTGGCTTATGTAACCTAGTTAGTATTGAAAAAAATTTTGCCGCTATTTTAAGTTGTTATTGCTTAAGGCAATATTTATTGAGTAAAATGTTATCTGTAGGTCAGTTTTCTGGTATTGCATCTTCATCCTGTCCACTAGATAATTCCAATTTAAAATTCAGTAACAGTGAGTCACATGATCATAGGGCTTGCATTACTTTTCTAACATTTCAGTAAATTATTTCATGGTCTTAACACTAGCTTGGAAATATTTGCTCGAAACAATCAAGCTGTAGCTTTTCTTTAAAACAGTATTACGCTAACTCTAAATATATTGGAAATGTGAATAGGTTTTCTATTTGATTTCCATCAAAGATTATTTCCTTCAGAAAACATTTTACCATAGATTCATTTAAAAAAATATATTGGGCCAGCCAAACAGTTCAATGGATTAAAGAGCCTGCTTAGGCAGACAAAGGGACTAGGATCTGATCCTCGGCTTGCCGTGCCTGTCCCACCCCCGGGGTGCGCCGAGCCGGACACTGAGTCTGGGTGTGGTGGCACGTGCCTAAGATCCCAGTGTTTGGGCGGCTGAAAACAGGAGAATGATTACGAGTCTGATCTGTGTAGTGAGACCTTTTACTGAATATATATAAAAACATATAAATAATATATATATAATATATAAATAAAATAAAAATAAAAAGAGAAATTGTGGTTTATGTCTGAGAAAAATGTATACTCAAGAAGTTTTTCCACAGCAAAACATCTTTAACTGACTTTTAAAAAATAGGTTGATCTACTCCTATTTGGTGTCTTATGTAACCCAGTTAGTAAGTAGTGAAAAAATATATATATGTATATTTAGTACAGGTTCTTGCAGCTCGTACTCATAGTGATCCTCCTGTGTCAGCCTCCCCAGCACTGGGATTACAGGGGTGTGCCTCCACACCCAGTTTCGTAGATTCATTTTTGATGTTGAAGAAGTCTTTACAATGGATGCATGCACCATCTATTTTGGCTGTGTTTCTTGGGAAATTCTTAGCATTTTTTATAATTGACATATATTATAATTATATAATATGTAAACATATGTTATATATATGTCTGTGTGTGTGTGTGTGTGTGTGTGCTGTAGCAATCAAAAGCAATATTGTACTGTCTGAAGCTAAAAGGATCCCCCATTCACGCTAACACCTCAGTTTCCACTCATTATCTATTCTAAATTTTACTATAATATATTTACTAATAGTTCATTTAAAACTTTCCTTTTGTGATGTAAAGAAATGAGTGCCATCTATTAGTTTTAGGAAATAGGTCTGGGGAGATACCTCAGTGATCTAAGCACCTGCCTGGCAAGCACAAAGACCTGGGTTCCATGTCTGGTGCTACTTACAGTGCTGGCCCTGGAACCCCAGAAGCACTGTGGGGAGCACCGTGCAGGCCATCAAAACCAGGTAATTCCTGTAGTCTCACCTCTGGGGAGACTGAGACAGGAAGATTACTTTGAGTCCCAGCTGCATAGTGAGACCCTGAAGAGAATAAAAAAATAAAATATTTTTAAAATTAAAAGATATATACTCTAAATTAAGAGATATTAAAATCATGTAGATTTGTGCAAGTTTTTATTTTTTGGCTCCAACCTGTAATAATTTATTTCATTGCCCTTCAACTTTTTTTTATATGAACACTTAATAGGTACTATTCTCATTCACTATAGCATTCCTTCAATCCGCCAGTGCCTGGAGCGTTGGTGGTGGACTGGTAACCAGTAAGGAGAAGGAACATCTGTGATGACCACGTCAGATAACATCTGGTTTCAGATGAAGAGATAGAATTTCTTTTCTTTTTTTTTTTTTTAGTTTTTCTTTTTTCTTTCTTTCTTTCTTTTTTTCTTTTTGTACACAGGGTCTCACTATGCAGCCCACATTCACAGTGATCCTCCTGCTTTCTGCCTCCCTAGTGCTGGGATTACAGGTGCGCGCCACCTCGCCTGGACTCCAATCGCCGGCTCAGCGCCCCCGAAGGCGGGGCCAGCGCGGAAAGTGGAAGCAGGGATCGAACCCTGGCCACTGCGCTTACCTAAGCAAGCGCTTAGTCCGCTGAGCTATACCACCGGCCCTGAGATAGAATTTCATAATAAAGCAGCTAGCCACAGATCACCCATATTTTGACTTCAAAATGCAAATCTAAGTAATTGAATTTACTTAGTTTTTATACCATAAGAGCTTTAATTTTAACCAAGCTTTTCTGGTTAAGTTAATATGATCCCTCCTTTTGGAACACTAGTTACTTCTCATACAAGACGCATGAGTATTGAAAACATATCCTTCATTAAGCATCATTTTGCATTTCTCTAATTTGTCGAACAATTATTTTTGAAGAACTTTACATTCAATTTCAAAGGCACTGAAAATGGTATGGCAAGAGACACAAAGCCCCTTGTAGCACACACTGATACTGAGGTTATATAACTTAGATCAGACCCTTTACCCACCACTGTTTCCCAGGCAGCAAACTCATAGCTGGTGTACATGACTTGCCCAACAGTAAGCAGAGGACTGGAACTTCGCCTTAATTCTTCTGCATGGTAGTGTCTGGCACATTGCACACATTTGATTTTATCTGTCTTACTTGTGTGTAAAGGCGCATCCTTACACCTCTTGCATTGAGCATGATACACAGAACGTCCCAGCAAGTAGTATATCCCACGTGACAGAACCACAGAATAACACGCATTTTTTAACTCTATGTTCTACCACAGCTGTGTATTTTTTTCCCCTCTACTTTACCCTGTCACCTTTCTTTTTAAGGGACATCTTACTCACTTCCAGAGTCACTTCAAAATTCACATTCTTTACAATTTTTTCTGAAAAAAATTGTTTTCAAAATTCGACTTACTAGTTGAGAAAGTTTCCTGCGACTGAGAAACAAATGAGAGCAGGAGCAGCTGAAATGGCCTTGGTGGAGATGGATTACATCACGGTTAGCCCATCATGAGTGGCTGCTGCTGTCCCACTCACACAGTCTTTTCCCTTTTGACTGGCTATGCTCAGAACAAAGTTCTCTCAGTACCCGTGATGGCAACTAGAAGTAAAAGATAGACTTGGAGGAGCACAGCATTTCATTCACAGTAAGAATGTATGCTGGAAAAGAAGTCATGGCAACATGAAATGGCCACTCTCTCCTGGAACTGCCATCTCGTGGACTAAGACAACATCATCACTCGTGCATATTTTCTCACCAACGCATTCTTTATACTTTTAATGGTGGGGTCTGTCTGATAAAAATATTTCTTACCTCAGGACATTGAGTCGGTGCCTGGGTAGGCCATGGCTCACCACATAGATGATGGCATTTTAGTTAGGAAGGATAATTAAGAGGGCATTTCACTGAGGCAAGAGGTGATGAAAGTTAAATGTGAGGCAAAACATATCAGAGAGGAAACGATACCTAAGTGCTTGTGGATATTCACCCTACTGCCTCATAGCAACTAATATCTGAGAGAACAAATATTTCCATAAAACTTTTATTTTGGACTATTTCCAACTGAAGATAAAAGTAAAAACTACAGCAACATATTTACAAAGGGCCTGGGGAGATGGTTCAGTAGAATAAGTGCTTCCTTGGCAAGTGCAAGGGTCTGAGTTCAATCCCTGGTTCCACAAAAAAAAAAATAAATAAAGAAGTAAAGCCATAGTATTTGCTGGGGAGATGGCTCAGTGGATAAGTGCTTCCCTGACACAGCCTGGCTTTCTATGAGGGGGATATGTGAGGTCAGGTCTCAGGCTTAGAGCCCCTGACAGTCCAG
>PVKA01009716.1:0-32784 GCA_004027165.1 Ctenomys sociabilis | reverse complement strand
GTGATTTTTTATTTTTATTTATTTTTTATTTTATTTTATTTTTATTTTATTGAAGTACAAATATCAATGAGACAGTTTTAAGATACCTTGACAAGATGGATTTCATAAATTAATACATTGCAAACTGCTTTCATAATGTTTTGGTATCATAGAAGGTGCATACATTATATTATACTTACAGACATTATTATACTGTATGTCTCTTATCAGTAAATAAAGAGAGTGTAGTTGTTTGTGCATCTTATTTTTTATACCTATATTACATCAAAGATTCAATAATTAATACTTTCTACCTTGTTATTTTCCTAGTGGTTGTCCATAGTACTAGAAGCTGACATAATATCCTGTCCAACCACCATTAGTGCAAATCTTGCCTCTCATAGAATTATGTAGAAGTACGGCATTATCTATCCCAACTGTACTGTGCATACACACACATCATGATTCTTCCTTTCTATACCCCTTCCTTTGTCTACACCTGTCAAAGAAGGGCACGCCACTGTCATTCAATCAATTTAGGTGCCTGAACTCGGCGACACGATCCAACACAGTCCAGCATTCCACAACAATAGTGAGTGATACGAAGAAGTTGTCGACCATAGCCATTTACAGCTCAACTTAATATTATGGCCCCGTGATGTATACTTCAATTTTGTACTTTTCTGCTAGATGCTTAAGACTGAGATTAAAGCAAGGCCTATATAACAAAAAATGTAGTTTTTGTATCTGATGAGGTCAGTCAAAACCCTCAGGATTTATCCTGTAATCCCGTACCTCACTCTGTAGATACTTTGTCAATGTCAAGTATGTGGATGTGTCACGGCTATTGCTCTCTGTGAAAGCCTGAGAGAAAGGTTTCTCTCCATGTGACTCTCCGTAGGCACACTATCGATCACATTCCTCTGTGGCTCCATAATTTCTTGATCAGAAAATTTAGGGGCTATACGATATTTACACATGTGTGTCTGGTTTATTTCACTTATGAGTATATGTTTAAGTGGCATCCACTTCAGTATAAATACTTCAAACTTATTCTTAATAGCTGAGTAATACTCCATTATATAGAAAGACCACATCTTTTTCAAGCATTCCTCATGTGATGGACATCTTGGTTGTTTCCAAGATTTCGCTATCACACATTGTGCTGCTATAAACATAGGTACACATATATCACTGTGATACAATGTTTTCAGTTCCTTTGGGAAGCCGGCTTGAATGGGATTTCTAGTACTACTCTTTTGAGGAGTCTCCACACTGACCTCCACAATGGTTGTACCAGTCTACATTCCCACCAGCAGTGGAGAAGTGTTCCCTTTTCCCCACAACCTCTCCAAATTTGTTGTTGGTTGATTTCCTTATGATAGCCATTCTTTCTGGAGTGAGATGGTATCTCAGTGTTGAATTTATTTGCATTTCATGGATGACTAGCGAAGTGGAGCATTTTTTCATATATTTATTTGCTTCTTTAATTTAGTCCTCTGAGAAGTGTGTATTCATCTCAGATGCCCATTTCTGAATTGGGTCTTTAAATTTGAGTGTCCTGTTATATCTTAGCTCTTTATATATTCTAGACAGTAGACCTCTGTCTGATTGCTTATTAGTTAGGATTTTTTCAAAATATGTGGGTTGACTTTTCACTCTGTTGACAATTTCTTTTGATATGCAGAAGCTCCTTAAGAAGAGTTGATCCCTAGTATAAGAAGCAAAAAGCAGAAATACAAATGGAAATGTACAACAGCAACTAAAATCAATTGATTCCAATAAGGCAAAGTGAATGGCATATGCTGCAGGATACTAATCAGCTTTTCTTCTGGTTGATTAACAACCTAAGTTCACATGTCAGAACTGGAGAAATAGAAGAGCCACAAGGCCAGCCAACATTTTGGCCCTAGCCTTTCAAGGTCAGCAAAGACTCAGGACATAGGAGAACCTGTACTGCAACATCATGAAACTCAGTTGTGCTCCAAATTTTCTGAACAAGGAGATCATGCAGCCACAGAGGAAAGAGATCAAAGTTCCATAGTGTGTCTGGGGAGAGTCACATGGAGAGAAAACTTTCTCTCAGGCTCTCACAGAGACCAAACTGGTCAAGCATTGGCCGTGACTCATCCACATGGATGACACAGACAAAGGATCTACAGAATAATGTACAGGACTACAAGATAAACCCTGAGGGGACTTCACTGACCTCATAAGAAACATAAAGTACATGTGTTGGTATATAAGTCTTTCTCTATCTAGGTCTTAACCATCCAGCAGAAATTTATAAAAATGAAGTATACATCGCAGGGCCATAATATTAAGTTGAGCTGTAAGTGGCTATGGTCGACAACATCTTTGGATAACTCATTATTGTTGTGGAATGTTGGACTGTGTTGGGTTGTGTTGTCGAGTTCAAGCACCTAAGTTTGTTGAATGATAATGGATTGCCCATCTCTGACAGGTGTAGAGCAAGGAAGGGGTATAGAATGATATGTGTGTATAGACAGTACAGTTGGGATTGATAGACAGTACAGCTGTGCTTCTACATAATTCTATGAGAGGCAAGATTTGCACTAATGGTGGTTGGACAGGATATTATGTCAGCTTCTAGTACTATGGACAACCACTAGGAAAATAACAAGGTAGAAAGTATTAATTATTGAATCTTTGATGTAATACAGGTATAAAAATATGATGCATAAGCAGCTACACTCTCTTAATTTACTGATAAGAGACACACAGTATAATAATGTCTGTAAGTATAATATCATGTATATACCTTTTATGATACCAAAACATTATGAAAACAGTTTGCAATGTATTAATTTATGAAATCCATCTTGTCAAGGTATCTTAAAGCTGTCTCATTGATATTTGTACTTCAATAAACAAAAGTAAAATAAAAAAAATAGAAAAACAAAAAAAGAAAATTTAGGGGCATAACTGAGTTCCATGATGTTACAGTACTGGTTCTCCTATGTCCTGATGTTTCACTGACCTTGAAAGCCTAGGGGCAAAATATTGGCTGACCTTGTGGCCCTTCCATTTTTCCAATTTTTGATCTGTGATCTTAGGTTGTTAACTATCCAGAAGAGAAGCTGATTAGTACCCTGCAACATACCCAGTTCAGTTTACCATAACTATCTGACTAAACTCTTTTTAGTTGTTGTTATACATTTCTATTTGTATTTATTTTCTTTTCTCATAGTAGGGAGACTATACGATATTTGCACATGTGAGTCTGGTTTATTTCACTTATGAGTATATATTCAAGTGGTATCCACTTCAATATAAATGCTTCAAGTTTATCATTCTTTATAGCTGAGTAATATTCCATTGTATAGAAATACCACATCTTTTTCAACCATTCCTCATGTGACAGGCGTCTTGGTTGTTTCCAAGATCTTGCTATCACAAATTGTGCTGCTATAAACATAGGTACACATATGTCACTATGTTATGATGTTTTCAGCTCCTCTGAGAAAATTCGCAGTAGAGGGATAGCCCTCTTGAATGGGATTTCTAGCCCTACGTTTGTGAGGAGTCTCCGCACTGATCTCCACAATGGTTGTACCAGTCTACATTCCCCACCAGCAGTGGAGAAGTGTTCCCTTTTCCCCAAACCATGTCCAACATTTGTTGTTGGTTGATTTCTTTGTGATAGCCATTCTTTCTAGAGTGAGATGACATATCAGTGTTGTTTTTATTTGCATTTCATGGATGGCTGGTGATGTGGAGCATTTTTTCATATATTTATTCACTTCTTTAATTTTGTCCTCTGAAAAGTGCGTATTCATCTCAGATGCCCATTTCTGGATTGAGTCTTTAAATTTCAGGGCCTTAATATGTCTTAGTTCATTATATATTCTAGAGAGCAGACCTTTGTCTGAGTGCTTATTAGTCAGAATTTTTTTGAAATTTGTGGGGCTTTTTTCACTCTGTTGACAATTTCTTTTGACGTGCAGAAACTTCTCAAGAAGAGTTGATCCCAGTTGTTAATTCTTCCAAGTGTTTCCCGTGTGAATATGTGTTTGTTCATGAACTCTTTGCTTACCCCTATGTCTTCAAGAGTTTTCTTCCAGGAGATTGAGTATTTCTGTTTTATTTATTTATTTATTTATTTATTTATTTATTTATTTATTTATTTTGAGACAGGGTCTCACTATGCAGTTCAGGCTGGCTGTAAGCTCACTTTGTAGCTCAGGCTGGTCTCAAACTCACAACAATCCTCCTGCCTCAGCCTCCCGAGTGCTGGGATTACAGGCATGTGCCACCATGCCCAGAGAGTGTTTCTATTTTAATGTTTAGGTCTGTAATGCATTTTGAACTTACCTTGGTACATGGTGATAGACCTGTAGAAAACCAGTTTTTCCAGCACCATTTGTTAAAGAGAATATCTTTCTTCCAGTAAGCATGTTTGTCCCCTTTGCTGAAGATCAGGTGGCTGACTGTGTTTGCAGAGGCCTCTGTGTCTTCTAATCTATTCAATTGATCCTCAGGTCTATTTTGTTGCCAATACTATGTTGAATTATCACAGTGGCTTTGTAATATAATTTCAGTCAGGAATTGTGATGCTTCCTGCCTTGTCTTTGCTGGCCAGGATTGCCTCTGCTGTTCTAGGGTTTTGTGCTTCCAAATAAATTTTAGGAACAATTTCTCTATGTCTGTGAGGAATGTTGGTGGTAGTTTGATATGGATTTCATTAAATCTGTACAATAATTTTGGGAGTATGGCCATTTTAACAATGTTGGTTCTTCCTATCCAGGAGCATGGAATATCTTTCCATTTTCTGAAATCCTCTAGAATCTCTTTTGTTAGTGTGTTGTAATTTTCTGTGAAAAGATCTTTGACTTCCTTGGTTAAGTGAATTCCAAGGTATTTCATTTTCCACGGTGGTATTGGAAAAGGTATTGTTTCTATTGTTTCTCTCTCAGTGTGTTTGTTATCTGTGTAGAGGAATGCTATTGACTTTTGAGTATTGATTTTGTATCCTGCTATGCTACTGAATTTCTGTATCAGTTCTAGTAGTTTCTTGGTGGAATTTTTGGGGTCTTCCAAGTATCATGTCATCTGAAAATAGTGATAATTTAACTTCTTCTTTACCTATTGTTATTCCTTTTATTTCTCCCTCTTTTCTAATGGCTGTTGCTAAGGATTCCAAAAACTATATTGAATAGGAGGGGTGATAGAGGATATCTTGTCTTGTACCTGATTTAAAGGTAAATGATTTCAGGTTTTCCCTATTTAGGATTATATTAGCTTTTGGGTTGTCATAGATGGCTTTTATCAAGTTAAGATAGAGCCCATCTATTCCAATTTTCTATAGGACCTTGAATATGAATGAGTGTTGGACTTTGTCAAAAGCTTTTTCTGTATCAATTGAGATGATCATGTGGTTTTTAGATTTCAGCCTATTAATATAGTGTATTACATTTACAGATTTTCGAATATTGAACCATCTTTGTATCCCTGTGATGAATCCTACCTGGTCATGATATATGATCTTCCTGATAATTTGCTGTATTCTGTTTGGTAGGATTTTACCGAGGATTTCTGTGTCTATATTCATGAGGGAGATTGGTCTGTAGTTCTCTTTTTTGGTTGTGTCTTTGCCTGGTTTTGGAATCAGTATAATACTTGCCTCCAGAAATGATTTTGAAAGGAATGCTTCCTTTTCAATTTCATTGAAGAGTTTGAACAGTGTAAGGATTATGTCTTCTATAAATTTCTTGTAGAATTCAGCTGTGTATCCATCAGGACCTTGACTTTTCTTTGTCAGCAGGCTTTTTATTATGTTTTGTATTTCGTTGGCTGTTATTTGCTTACTGAGAGTTGTTATATCTTCTTGATTCAGTTTTGGTAATTTGTACCTTTCATGGAATCTGTCTATTTCTTCTGTGTCTTCTATTTTGTGAGCATAAAGATTCTCGAAGTAACTATTGTTAATCTGAATTTCTGCTGAGTCTGTGGCGATTTTACCCTTTTCATTCCTTATTGCATGCACTTGAATTTTCTCTTGCCTCTTTTTGATGAGGTTGGCTAGAGGCTTATCAACTTTATTTAGTTTTTCAAAGAACCAACTTCTTGATTTGTGGATTCTTTGAACTGTTTTCTTCATCTCAATTGAATTAATTTCCACTCTAATCTTTATGATTTCTTCCCATCTTTGGGCTCTGCATTTGGCTTTTCTGTTCCTTTTCTAGCTTTCGGAGATGCAACATTAGTTTGTTTATTTTTTCCCCTTCTGTTTTCCTAATATGCGAGTTCATGGCTATGATTTTCCCTCTGAGACCTGCCTTCATTGCATCCCATAAATTCTGGTAAGTTGTGGTTGAATTTTCATTGAATTGTAGATATTGTTGAATTCCTTGTTTAATTTCTTCTGCGACCCATTGATTGCTGAGTATGGTGTTATTTAATTCCCATGAATGTAGTGGTTTTTTTCTGGTTTCTTTTGTTGTTTATTTCCAGTTTCATTGCACTGTAGTCAGATAATATGCATGGGATAATTTCAGTTTTTTTGCAGACACTTATCATGACCTATGGACAAGTATGTGGTCTATTTTAGAAAATGACCTGTGTGCAGCTGAAAAAAAATGTATATTCAGCTGTGGTTGGGTGTAACACTCTGTATATATTCACCAGGTCCATTTTTTCCAAGCTCTGGTTCAGTTCTGCTACTTCTTTGCTAATTTTTTGTATGGTTGACCTATCTTTTTGAGATAAGAGGGTGTTAAGGTCTCATGTTAAGACTGTGGTCTTGGATATTAGATTTTCCATGTCCATTAAGGTTTGTCTTCCATAGTTGGGTGCTCCTGTGTTTGGTGCACTGATATTTATAAGTGTTACCTCTTCCTCTTGAATTTTTCCCCTAACCAATATATAGTGGCCTTTTTTTGTGTCATTTGATCATTCTTGGTTTGAAGTTGAGTATGTCTGAGAACAGCATTGCTACTCCTGCTTTTTTCTGAGGTGTTGGGGCATGTAGTATTGTTTTCCATCCTTTGACTTTAAGTGTATGAATGTCTTTTTGAACTAAGTGTGTTTCTTGTATACAGCATATTGTTGGATTTTGTTTTCTAATTCACTGTGCCAGTGTATTTCTCTTAATTGTTGAATTGAGTCAGTATTGTTGGTTATAATTGAAATGTGTTGATTTATGATTGTCATGATATTTACCAGCTGTTGTTTACTCCTTTTTGTCCTGCATTTAATTGTTTGTGCTCTTTAGTGGGTTCCTTCTGTTCTCATTCGTGGAGTTCTGGTTATTGTGGTCTCTCTCTAGGACATCTTTCAGTAGCCTGTGTAGGGTTGGCTTTGTCATCATGAAATTCTTTAGTTATTGTTTTTCATGGAAGTGTTTCACTTCTCCATCAAACTTGAAAGTCAGTTTTGCAGGTTTAATAGTCTGGGCTGGAATTTGTTTTCATAGAGGACCTGAAGAACTCTACTCCATGCTCTCCTTGCCTTCATGGTTTGTGCAGAGAAGTTGGCTGTAATTCTGATGGTTTTTCCTTTGAATGTGATCTGCTTCTTTTCTCTAGCAGCTTTCAGTATATTATTCTTGTGTTGGATTTCTGAGATTTTGACTGTTATATATCTTGGTGAGTTTTTACTTGGGTGGAAGTTATTTGATGTTCTGTAATGCTTTGATTACCTGAGTATTGGATTTTTTTGGTCATATTTGGGAATTCTTCTGTGACTTCTTCTGGCCATATTCTTTTTATCTCATTTGTATTGACTCCTTCATTCTCATTGATGCCCATTAATCTCACATTGTTCATCTCGTTATCATCTTGAAGGTAATGGATTATTTTTTCCTGCATTCTCATTGTTTTTAAGAGATCGTTTTTCACCTTTTCACTAACTGCACCAGCATCTTCAAGATCTGTAACACTGTTTTCGCTTTCACTCAGTTTTGTAGACTCATGATTGAGATTTTTAAGTTCTTCTACATCTCTTTGACTCTGCTTCATGTGTTCTATTTCTTTTTTGTATTGCTCATTCCAGAAATCTGTCATATTTCTAATATCCTCTTTTTTTTTAATCAATATCTTCTTTAGAGATAGCGATTAATTCTTTTACTGCTGAGTTTTTTCCAAATTGGATTTCCTCTATATATTTCCACAATTGATTCTCTACTTCAGATGCTATGATATCAAAGAATTCTTTTTTTTATTTCAGTAATTATTTCTGGTTTGAATTCCTCTTTACCTTTCTGCTGTTGTTTCTTTGCTTGCGATGCTGTTAATTCATACGTTTCACCTAGAATAGTGTTCTCTGCACTTGCTTTGGGTGGGAATTGGGTTTCCCCCATACATTTCTGGGTTTGATTCATTACTTCAGAGCTATGCATTCAAATATTCCTTTTTTATTTCAGGCATTAATTCTGGTCTGAGTTCCTCTATACCTTTCTGCTGTTGTTTCTTTGCTTCTGTCTCTGTTAATTTATTCATTTCAGCTGAGCTAGTGTCTTCTGCACTTCTTAGTGGACTTGAGACCTGAGCCTGCATTCTTCTCCTTGTCTTTGTTATTGTGTATAGCACTGACCTCTGACCTTCGGTGTAGAGCTTTGGTGCTATTTTGACCTTAGTGCGTGAGATTCGGGTGCCAGTCCATTTAGTCTGAGATTGTCCAGTTATGCCTGGCCTGGATCTAGCTATTCTAGATAGAATAGCTAGTTCAGTTCCTTTTTTCTGCAGCTCTTGTGGTACAACTGTGAGTCTGTGGTTCCCCTCTGTTGGGTCCCTGATCCAGGGAGCACTGGGGAGTGCAGAAGCTCTCCCTCTCACTCACCAGGCTGTATGAGGATGGATCTGGTACCGGGAGCATCAGAAAAACTATCATGCACTCAGCGGGCTTGGGGGCAGGTGCTCAGGTCAGGCCAGTCTGGGATGACTCAGGCTAATAGTTCTCTCAGAGTTCTTGGGGGATGAAGTCTCCAGATGGCGCGGAGCACGCAGGGATAAGCCAAAGGTTCTCCCATACACTCAGAACTGGGTGTCGGGAAAGTAGGAAAAATTCTCAGTGGCTCGACATGCTTCTGGGCAGAGGCTCTGGGGTGTTGCCGGCCACGTTGGTCTCTCAAGAAACTAATTATTAATGAAATCACATAAGGAGAGAAATAGAAAGAAAAAAATGGGAAGAAAAAAACATGCTAAGAAAATACTGACATGGAATGAACCAGTACCTAAGGATGAGCTTCAAGCAAAGAAGAGAATGCAAATCTGAACACTAAGAAATCCTAACATGGAAGGAACATTTACCAAAGGTGGAGCTTGAAATAAAACTCATAAGGAGAATCTAGAGAAATAGAAGGGACACAAAAATCAGATCTGTGCAAGGTTCACCACAATCAGGAGTTAAAAGAGTTCTCAAATTTCTGATTTAAAAGACTGCTACTGAGTCTTTCAATCAAGGCTAAGAATAAAGGAAGGAGGAAGAACCGTTTAATTGGGTGAGAGGCAAAAGTAGTGCTTGGTTCTGGACTAATCAAGCTAGAGGTCTGTGAGCTATCCAGGCAGGACCATAAAGTGACCCCTGAAAATTTGGGTCCGCAGAGAAAGGGACTCTTGGTCTTTCAGTGAAAAAATGGCAAAAATAAATCTTTGACTGAAAAATATTTTATTTGAACCCTAACATTCTTTGTGTTATCTGTAATACTATTTGAGCACTTTGTAAATTATCTGGAGTGAAACTACATTCCTTCTCACATAAATAAACAGAAAATGTAAATGGGAATTTTTGCAAATGACATCTCTATTGCAGCATAGAAAGTAACCTACAATGGAGCCACTGAATCCAGGAACTTGGGGTTTGTACAAGCTCATGTGGGGTACTGTTTTGTCCTTCACTTCCACTGTGACCTTGTACGAACCAGTCTTCCCGGCTGTAGATCCCATTTTTTGAAATCCAAAATGGTGACCTTACTAGAAAACAATCTTAACATTACCCTACTGCAAAGATGCATGAGATTGAGTGGATTCTGCCAAGTATTTCTCCATGCCAGAGCTTATTTCAGATAGAATTAACTTCAAAAAGAAGTCTCATAGTTGGCTCTCATGCTTTTTCTGCCCATTCGCCCTCATCACTCTTTCCAGAATCCTGCCTTTTGTTGAACAATGAGTCAAGGAGTCTCTGAGCCTTTCATTGCTGGCTCCATTTATGGGAATAGATCAATTTTTTTCTAGGAATAATCTTAGGTTATTCTTTGATATTTGTCCCAGGTGAACTATTGCAGAGTTAGAACATGAGCTGTATCTCTCTCAGCCTAATTGTAGAAATTGTAATTATTTACTTTCTGTGTGCTATTGGGCTAAAACATCTTCTCTTTACTATGGATGAAGAGAAGAAATCAAGCACTTGAACCTAACAAGGCTTTATTCTGGCCCAGAATATCCTGAAAATGAGGCAAAGAGCTTTCACTAATCCTTGCCTCTATCCTTGTGTGAGAGAAATTCCTTGTGCTCTCCTAGTTAGCACAAGTGCTCAATAATAATCAGCAGAGAACTTTGCCACATACGCTCTGAAAACTGAGGAAAATATTTTCCATAATTCCAGATGGAATGGAGATATTACTTCATTTACGAAGACTTGCTGTTGCAAATTTACTTCCCCTTAAAAGACAAGAGAGTGACGGAAGCATCTGGTCCTAGAAGCAAGGCATGTATGCACACAGTTGTAATGCTAGCACAAGGGAGGCTGAGGCAGGAGGAGAACAAGACTCATAAATATCCAGCCAGCTGGCTTTACATAGGAGGAGGGCTGCAAGTGCAAGTTCAGCACAAATTTAGCCACTTAGGAAGATTCTATCTCAAAATAAAAATAAATATAAAATGGTGCTAGATATACAGCTTAGTGTGAAGGCAGTAGGTTCAATCCCATACACATTTTTATTACTAGTAACACTTTCTGTTTAAATAAACACAGTCCATTCAATTTAATAAAGGCTTTGTGAGTACCTATTATGTGCTAGTCGTAGCTGTAAGTTCTAAGTTTAAGAAAAGGCCTCTTCCTCCTGTAATTACCATAATGATAAAAGAGAAAGACAAGTGAATACATAAGGAACTGAATGCTTAAAGAGAAAACAGATATATTATAAGGTGCTAAGGAATAAAATGAAGTGTGTGGATATATTTATAAACATATCTAACGGGGAGGTTGGAGGCCTCAATTATGTTTGGAGTAGATAAAAAACTTAAACAAACAAATAAGTAAAATAATAAACCTGTTACAAAAACACTTTCTACTCATGAATTCTTATCAGAAGAATAGGAGCAATATTCACCACAAGACTAACTCCCAGTCACTGTGTGTTTATAACATGCTAACATATGTACTTTTCATTTGAAGCTTATTCAGTTTGCTTTGTTAGTTTATGGAGAAAAGGTAGAACAGAATTTCATAACAAAAAGTATTATGAGAATAACAACAATTAATATATTGCATATTGTCACCTTCAAGGTAGTTAGTCAGAGTAAAAGATATGTTTGTAAAAATTCTTCAATCAATATCAGCCCAAACCTTCTTTTTCAATGAAATAGGAGATACTATTGGTATAGCTAACTTGCATTTTCTCCCTTTTTCCTTTTCCCTTTGCATCATCCTAGATCTTTTTATCCTTCTAAACAATTTCTTCTCATTTCACAATATTTACTGTACATTCTGATTTATTTCATTATGAATACAACTTTAAGCTTCATCTACTTACCTAAGTCTAGGGCCAAGTAGTGCTCAATTATATAAAAAGACCATATCTTTTTCATCCATTCCTTGCTTGATGGGCCTTTGGATTTTTTCTCAGGTTTGTCTATTAAAACTTGGGCTGCTATAACATGGGTACATATGTATTGTTGTGGTACGATGTTTTTAATTCTTCTTGGAAGATACCCAGAAGGGAAATAGTTGGCTTGAGTGGTATAGAAAGCCCTTTTTATACTTCATCTCAGTCAAGAAAGTTTATATTTGTAATCCCATAGATAATTTATTGGAATCCCATTAAGTTAATTCCAATCTACCATGTCCAGTGCAACCATGACAAAGGCACTAAAGCATATTTATAGTTACGGGAAGCTAAGGAGTCCTAAGTCCGGCCATAGCACCTGCCCTAAAAGCAATTAACCTCTCCTAAAATAAATAAATAAATAAACCTCCCTAAGTCCAGCTGTTGTGAGGGCTATCTGGAACAAAGACGTAGACCCGGGGCCAAACGTGGGTTTTATTCAGTCATAAAGGAAGAGTGGCTTGAGGATGAGTTACTGACAATGGCAGGAAGTAGGTGAATGTTGTGAGCTGGGCTAGGTAGGAGGACTGGATTTACCTCTGCCATTTGCAGAGAGAAAGATATGCAGAAACTAATCTGCATTACACAATAGTATCCCTAGGGTTTGGGGGTTGGTGCATCACAGCCTCTGTCTCAAGGCTAGATCCCAGCTGATAGTGTGGAGCACTGGCTCTTCCTCTCATCTAGACCCAGCTCATATTAAAGAGCAGAAGGTGCGGGGTTCTGGAGAAACATGCCTGCTGTCTTCAGACACTACCCCTAGCCCCTGAGCTATACTGATAAGTATTGCCTAAAGCCAATTGAAGGGATAAGGAAAAGTCCTAGCCAGCTCTGTACACGTCGATATGTGGAAATAGGGTCAAGGTCAGCCAAAATGGAGTCATTTGTTCTTTCAAGGAGAGTTGCCCAGGTGGTCCTCCATAAACAGTACCTCTAATCGTAGCTTTTGGAGGAATCTCCACACTCCATGATTTCTATCATGGTTACATGAGTCTGTTTTCACTCTAAAAGAGAAGGTTTTGTTTTTCTCCACCATCCCTCCAGCATTTGTTTTGATGATTTCTTCATGACAGCCATTCTTTCTGAAGTGAAATGAAATCTCAATGTTGTTTTATTATGCATCCCTTCAATGATCAATGTGGTTAAACATTTTTTGCATACATTTATTTGTATTTGCATTTCTACATCTGAGAAGTGTGTACTCATCTCAGCCATATTTGGAATGAATTTTAGAATTTAGGAGGTCTGAGTTTCTTTCAATTCTTCATATGTTCTAGATATAAGTCCTTTGTCTGAAGTGCCTAAAATTATCTCATTCTTTAGGTTGTCTTTATACTCTGTTGGTGATTTCTTTTGTTGCGCAAAAGCTTTTTAATAAGGTGCTATCCCATTTGTTGATTCTTTGTAGTATTTCCCATGTGGTCTGTGGTTTTGTTCATGAAGTTTCTGCCTGCACCTCTATCTTTAAGACTTCTACCTACATTCTCTTTCAGTAGACTTTGTGTTTCTGTTTTAACATTTAACTTTCTAATCCATTTGGATTTAGTTTAGTTCAAGGAGATAGATATAGGTGTTTTTTACTCTTTGGCATGCAGAGAACCATTTTTCCAGCACCTCTCCTAGTGAGCATGCTTAGCCAACTGCCAAAGATAAAATGTCTGGGTGTATTTATAACCATAACTTTATCTTCTAATCCATTCCCCTGATCCTCAGGTCTGTGTTTTGTTTTGGTTTGTTTTTTTTGCCAGCACCACCAACTGATTTTATCAAGGTAGCTTTGTAGTACAATTTCAAGTCAGGGAGGATGGTGACGTCTCTGCTTTGTCTTTGTTGCCCATAATTGCCTTTGTTATACTGTCACTTCTGTTCCCAAGTGAAATTTAGGAATGTTTTCTCTAGATTTGTGAGGTATCCAAATGATATTTTGATTGACACTGCATTAAATCTGTACAAAAATAGGGAGTATTGCCATTTTCATTGTGGTTCACTTTCTTATCCACAAATAAGGAATGTATTCCATTTTCTGATATCCTCTTCTGTCTCTTTCTTCAGAGTGCTGTAATTTTCAATATGCAGATCTTTTGTTTCCTTTGTTAGATTGATTCCTAAGTATCTTATGTTTTCAGATACTATTGTGAAACGTGTGATTTCCGTAATTTTTCTTTTAGTGAGTTTGTTGTCTGTGTACAGGAATGCAATTGACTTTTGAGTGCTTCTTTTGTATCCAGCCACACTACTGAATTTGCCTGTTAAATTGCTAAGTCTTTTTACTGAGGTTTTAGAATCTTATATGTTGAGTATCTTGACATCTGTGATTAATGATGATTTGACTTCTTTGCTATATTCCCATTCTTATTGTCTTCTTCATGTCTCTGTTTCTTCTCTCTTTTTCTTTCTCATCTAATTGGTTTGGCTACCTTTACCAGAATTATATTAAGTAAAAACAGTGATAGTGGTCATCCTTGTCTTGTTTCTGATATTAGAGTGAAAGCTTTCAGGTTCTGTCCATTTAGTATGACACTAGCTGTTGGTATGTCATTCATGACCTGTATCAGGTTGAGAAAAAGACCTTCTATTTCAACTTTCTGTAGGGTTTTTGTCATGAATGAATGATGGGCTTTGCCAAAAGCTTTTGGGTTGATTATGTGGTTTTTGTCTCTAGCTCTGTTGATATGCTATATTACATTTTCTGATTTGTGTATATTTACCATCCCTGCATTCCTGGTTGAATCCCACTTTGTCATGATGTATAATCTTCTTGACAATTGTATGCATTCTCTTTTCTAATACTGTACTGAGGATTTTTTTCATTTATGCTCATTAAGGAGATTGGCCTGTAGATCTCCTTTGTTTGAGTCTTTCTCTGGTTTTAGTGTGAAAGTAACATTTGTCTCCAAGAATATGTTAAGGAGTATTGCTTCCCTTTATTTTGTGGCTGGTTCAGCCCACCATGGGGGAGGGGCTGTTGTGGCATGCGGTGCCAGGGATCAAACTGTGGTCCCTGCACTTGCCTAAGCTTGCCTAAGCAGGTGCTTTAAACTACTAAGCTAACTCACCAGCCCATTGCTTCCCTTTCAGTTTCACTGAAGAATTTGAAGAGTACTGGAATCAAATCTTCTCTAAATTTCTTATGGAGTCCAACTGTGAATCTACCAAGACCTAGACTTTTCTGTTTGTAAGTTTTTAACTACATATTTGATATCATTAACTCATATTGGGTTACTCATATTTTATATCTGCTTCACTTAGCTTTGGTAGCTCATACATATCTAGGAATCTGTCCCTTCTTCTCTGTTTTCCCTCCTACATGAGTAAAGATTTTTGAAGTATTGGTGATCGTCTGAATTTCCACAAGGTCTGTAGTGATTTTTACCCTTTTGATTACTCATTGCATGAATTTGTGTTTTTTCTTTTCTTCCTTTTGATAAGATTGGCTAGGAATTTATTAATTCTATTTATTCTTTTTGAAGAATCAGCTTTTCAAATCATTTTTTGTATTGTTTTCTTAGTTTCCATTGCATTAATTTCTGTGCTGATCTTTATAATTTTCTCCTTTGTATGGGATTTTTGGCTTGACTTGCTCTTCTAGTAGCTTTAGGTACAAATTGTAATTGTTTATTTGTGCTTGTTCTGTTTTCCTGATGTGCGAATTCACCACTATAAACTTCCTTCTTAAGACTGCCTTCTTTCACTGTATCACACAGGTTCCAGTATGTTGTATCTGCATACAGAGGACTCTTCAGTTGTTCAGGATTGTGCTATTTAATTTCTGTGTGTTTATGGAGTTTTTGTATTTCTTTTGCTATTAGTTTTCAATTTTATTGCACTATGATCAGATAATCTTCCTGATATAATTTCAATTCCTTTATTAAAATAATTTTATTGAGAAACAAATAGTAATAAGACAGTTTCAAAGCCGATTAGTAGGACAGTTTCTTTCTTTCTTTCTTTCTTTTTTTGGCAGAACCTGGGATTAAACTCAGGCCCTTGTGCTTGCCAGGGAAGCACTTATTCCACTGAGCCGTCTCTTCAGCCCCAACAGTTTCAATAATAAATACATTGCATATTGTTTTCTTATTGTTATTCATTGTACAACATGCAGACCTGATATCTGGTCTCAAATACTATTAGAACAAATCTGAGCTGTATATCTATCCTACCTATTTTGTATATACAGATACAAAATGGTCATTCATTTATATCCCATTTTTTGTTCAGTTTTTGTCAGAGAAAGGTATGCTATTGTCATTTAAATATTGTAGGTGAGTAAATTCAGCAAAATATTTCAGTATAGTTCAGTAGTCCATCATAGTATTAGATTGTTTGTAGGACTGGCAATGTCAGAAGTTGTTGACTTGAGCCTTTTATGGCTCAGCATATTAATATGGCTTTACTTTTTATACCTTCTTTTTATACTTTTCTGCTGGATGGTTAAGACCTAGATAAATCAAGACCTATATAACAAGAAATGTAACCTTTGTATCTAACAAGGTTGGTCAAGTCCCCTTAGGATTTATCCTGAAACCCTATACTGTACTTCGTAGATCTTTTGTCAGTGTCATCCATGTGGATGACTCAGGGCCATTGCTTGACCAATTTGTTCTCTGTGAAAGCCTGAGAGAATGTTTTCTCTCCAGGTGACTCTCCTTAGGCACACTATTCATCATCGATCACATTCCTCTGTGACCCCATAATCTCCTTGATCAGAAAATTTGGGATACATCTGAGTTACAAGATGTTACAGTATAGGTTCTTCTACGTCCTGAGTCTTCACTGACCTTGAAAGACTAGGGTCAAAATGTTGGCTGTCTTTGCAGAAAGTGTTGTCTATACCTCAAGTCAATTCCTTTTCATTTACTTAAACATGTTCTGTAGACTACTATATCATCTATTTTAGAGAATGTCTCATGTGCAGCAGAGAAAAATGTGTATTTTTTGTTGATGGGTAGAACACTCTATAACTTCTACTAAATCCAATTGTTCATGGGTTTGTACTAGAGAGGAGTATCCTTATTCTGGGAGTAATATTTTGGTGTCTGTACAGTCACTATCTGTAGGAAATAAATAGTTTGGAATCTCCTATTATGGACCCACCAAGTACTGTGAAACAAAGGATTTGTGAGTTTGATACCTAGTAGCTAGAATTCTTCTATCCTGCCCTTTTATGGAGGAAACTGAGGTGGGGATAGATTAAATGACCTGGTAGAAAGAGAAATGAAAGTCATCCTAACCTAACTCCCAGGCTCTTAAATCCCACCATTATTTCTTAATGTCATTTGTTCATGAAAAACTAAAATATAGCCATGGAATTTAAAATTTAACTACTGTGTGATTTGCCAAATCAAGATCCATGTTAATAAATTTGCTTGTTTTTCTAATGAAAGGAAAAGTTTTGTTTGATTAAAAGTAATCAACTTGTTTTCTACCACTAGATGGCATGATGTGTTTTTTCCCCAGACGCTCAACTTTTAAGTGGATTCAAAATGCTCCCCAATCTCTCTCCTTTCCCCTACCCTCTCTACATGTATGCATTAATACATACTTTTCATCTATTCTTTGTGAACTTATCATTTTTACTACTATGAAACTTGACTTGGGTTATCAGTTTTAAAAACGCTGTTATATTCTACTTATCTCACAATTTTCCTCATTTCCCATTGCATCATTTCTGCTTCACACTGATGCCTTTTGTGTCTTATTTAGGTGAGAAAGGAACTGAGGTTTCAGTCTTGTTACATTGTTTTATATGTGATGAATGAAATCTCTTTTCATCTTGTGAAGAGATAAAAAGACAGAGGTGCAGTTGATTTTTCAGTACGCACTTATCCAGTACCTAGAGTAGTATTTAACAAATTATTAGTGAAGCTGTGGGCTAAGTATCTGATTGTGATACTCCCCATCAAAGAATAATCAAGAGAAAATCTGAGGTCGGAGTCCTTGGGAGTGGCTGACTGTTTAAGTGAGAGGAAGACCGAGCTGGTCCGAAGCACTCAGAAAGACCGAGACTACAGCATTGACTGGTAATCCGGAGATTGAAGTCAACTTTCAAGTACTGCACAGTCAGTCTTAATGCGCTAAATTACTAGTATCTGAAATAGGGAAAATAAATACCACCACCAGGAATGTTTCAACCTTACTCAATAGATATTTTGCCTCGTTTCTAATTCTTTTCTCCTTTCTCCTGTGGTTTAATTTTCAGCTCCAAACTACTAGATGTTATAGTTTTCAAGTTGAGAGCTTTACTATTTAAGTATAAATTTTCTTTGAAAAATAAATAAATAAGTATTTTCTTGGGATATCTAGTTACTTAAAATGAGTATTTCCTCATCTCAATACATCAAAATTGCTGGAATTAGAGTTTTATTTAAAATTTATTAATATCTTAATATATGCTCAAAGGAATCAAAATCAACATATTGTAGAAATATCTGTATACCCATCTTTATTTTAGCACTGTTCATAGTAGCCAAGATATGAAAGCAGCGTAGGTACCCATGAATGAATAAAGAAGTATATATAAAGCTCCAAAGAAGAATGAAATAATGTCACATGTAGGACAATGTTTGGAACCGAAGACCATCATGCTAAGCAAAATAAATCAGACTCACAGACAGTTATTGTGAATTTCTCTCATATAAGGAATCTAGGGGAATAAAAGTGCACATGAAATTAGAACAGGGACTACTGAGAATTTAAAAGGGAAGGAAGATTGTGGAAATAAAAGACGGTAACAGGGAAGCTGAAAAAATTAAAACAGATTATGCACATATATGAAAATACAATGAACTCATATTTTGTACAATTATTATACATTAATAATAATACAATTACTATTTACAAGATATTAATCTTGTACAATTATTATGTACCAATAAAAGCATTATTAATGCTCACAGTCTACTTTTGACTAGAATCATAGTCTCTGGGGCTGAAGGTAGGATAATGTTCTTTTAAAAGCTCTCTAGAATATCTAGATATGTACTGATTCTGAGCCTCTGTGAAATACAATATACCACTTGTCATTTGTTCCTTGGATTACATCTTGCTGCTTATCATTTGTAGCATCATTTAATGGTCAACCAAACTGAATCAGCATAGTTCTGGGTGCGGATGTCCTGCCTGAGGATTGTTGCCAACATCATGAGAAGAGAATTCGAAGGGAAGATAGTGTGCTATTGAATCTCCTGGAGAAGCTTGTCATGCTGGTTTTCCTGACATTAAATCAGCTCTTACCATTGGAAGAGTTCAGGTCCTTATTGTTGCTAAAGATGGCTGCTGTTCTTTTTGTGAGAACTCTGGTACTTATCTTGAGTGTATCCCCCTGGCTTCAGTGAAGATCCCTCTGCCTGCAGGCACAGATCCTTCACCCCTTGCTGGCTTCTACCACTGACCTTTGGGCCTTTCCAATGAAGATACTGGCTACAGTCTGGCATGAGACATTGCTGTGGGCTCTATATTTTCAGCTAGATTTGAGAAAGATATTGCCTTGAGATCCAGACCCTCAGCTGGATTCTCTGGATCTCTATAGTCTGTGAACACATCTCCCACACCTTTTTGTGTTTGACCGTTTTTTGTGTTTTGTTTTGTTTTATTGAAGTATAACTATCAATGAGACACTTTAAAGATATCTTGACAAGATGGATTTGATAAATTAATACATTGCAAACTGTTTTCATAATGTTTTGGTATCATAGAAGGTGCATACATGGTATTATACTTACAGACATTATTGTAGCATATGACTCTTATCAGGAAAGAAAGAGTGTAGCTGTTTGCGTATCTTATATTTTATACCTGAATTACATCAAAGATTCAATAATTAATACTTTCTACCTTGTTATTTTCCTAGTGGTTGTCCATAGTGCTAGAAGCTGATATAATATCCTGTCCAACCACCATTAGTACAAATCTTGCCTCTCATAGGATTATGTAGAAGCACAGTGTTATCTATCCCAACTGTACTGTGCATACACACACACATCATGATTCTTCCTTTCTATACCCCTTCCTTTGTCTACACCTGCCAGAGATAGGCACTCCATTGTCATTTAATGAACTTAGGTGCTTGAACTCGACAACGCAATCCAACACAGTCCAGTATTCTGCTACAATAGTGAGTTATCCGAAGAAGTTGTCGACCATAGCCATTTACAGCTCAGCTTAATATTATGGCCCTGCGATGTATACTTCATTTTTATACATTTCTGCTGGGTAGTTAAGACCTAGATAGAGCAAGACTGATATACCAACACATGTACTTTATGTTTCTTATGAGGTCAGTGAAGTCCCCTCAGGGTTTATCTTGTAGTCCTGTACATTATTCTGTAGATGCTTTGTCTGTGTCATCCATGTGGATGAGTCATGGCCAATGCTTGACCAGTTTGCTCTCTGTGAGAGCCTGAGAGAAAGTTTTCTCTCCATGTGACTCTCCCCAGGTACACTATAGAACTTCAGTCTCTTTCCTCTGTGGCTCCATAATCTCCTTGTTCAGAAAATTAAGAGCTCAACTGAGTTTCATGATGTTGCAGTACAGGTTCTCCTATGTCCTGAGTCCTTGCTGACCTTGAAAGGCTAGGGCCAAAATGTTGGCTCATATTGTGGCTCTTCTATTTCTCCAACTTTGATCTGTGAACTTAAGTTGTTAACCATCCAGAAGAAAAGTTGATTAGTATCCTGCAGCATATGTCATTCACTTTGCCTTATCAGACTCAATTGATTTTAGTTGTTGTTGTACATTTCCTTTTGTATTTCTGCTTTTCGCTTGTTATACTAGGGAGACTATATGATATTTACACATGTGTGTCTGGTTTATTTCACTTATGAGTATATGTTCAAGTGGCATTCACTTCAGTATAAATGCTTCAAACTTATCATTCTTAATAGCTGAGTAATACTCCATTGTATAGAAATACCATATCTTTTTCAACCATTCCTCATGTGATGGACATTTTGGTTGTTTCCAAGATTTTGCTATCACACATTGTGCTGCTATAAAATAGGTACACATATGTCACTATGATATAAGGTTTTCAGTTCCTTTGGGAAAATTCCCAGTAGGGGGATAGCCAGTTTGAATGGGATTTCTAGTCCTACTCTTTTGAGGAGTCTCCATACTGACCTCCGCAATGGTTGTACCAGTCTACATTGCTACCAGCAGTGGAGAAGTGTTCCCTTTTCCCCACAACCTCTCCAACATTTGTTGTTGGTTGATTTCCTTATGTTAGCCATTCTTTCTGGAGTGAGATGGTATCTCAGTGTTGTTTTTATTTGCATTTCATGGATGAGTAGCGATGTGGAGCATTTTTTTATATATTTATTCGCTTCTTTAATTTCGTCCTCTTAGAAGTGTGTATTCATCTCAGATGCCCATTTCTGAATTGGACCTTTAAATTTGAGTGCCCTGTTATATCTTAGTTCTTTATATATTCTAATGTTTGACCTTTTTGATGATTATAAAAAATGCTATAAGTTGTGTGTCCCGTGTTAAATATTTTCCCTTGTACACCACCACTTTCTCAGTGGCTCATACTGAAAGTGCAGCCGTGGAATCACTGAGTCCCTAAGCTTGGTATTTTTTTTATTCTGAAGCTTGATACATTTATTTTGATCTTGGGTTATCACTGTCTTATTATTCTAGATGAAAATTCTGTACTTCATTGAAATCCAATTGCATTTGACTCTGAAATTATTCTACGCATTAAATAATTTTGTTCATATTGACAAGTCTTTGATATTACATCTGATATAGCATTATAGAATTTCTGTTAATTGATACATCAGCTTTAACTGTAATACAACAAACCCCAAAGAACATTTTTAGAAATTCAAAGAGTTGTATGGAAAACCCTGGAGTCTGCCCTGTACATCTGAGGCTGGTGCTCTGGCTTCCTTATAGCTGGGCAGCAGCTCACAGTGGTGTCAAATGTGGTGTCCTTTTGGATTCTCTCTACAGTTACAAAACTTGTTGGACTGTAAGCTCGGTGTCTTTCATCTCACCAGTGTCTTGTATCTTTCTGTTGTCTCATCATGAGTCTCATCATTCCAGCTCAAAGCGTCCTATCATTATCTCTAACAGTGACATTTTGGGCATAATTTCCAATATTTAATATTTCATTGAACCCTTGAGTGCCAACATAGGAAGAAAAGAAGTATCAGGACAAGAGAGAGCAACATTCTCATGAGCAATAAAAACTCTTATTAAATTTGTAACATAAAAGAAAATCACCTATAAATCTCATTTTACAAGAGCAAGGAAAATCAGCATTTGAAAACATATTCCCTTTGCCCCTGAAAAAATTACTGAACTATTGGCTTCCCACCCATTAAGGAAAGAACCATGCAACTCTTGCCTATCAATGATTCTTGATGAAAACAATGTGCCTTATATTAATTAATTATTAATTATATTAGTTGAAAGAATCACAATGTCACAACTTGTACATAACATTTTAATGCTGTAGAGCACAGTGGACAAACCTAAGAAGTTTTATGCTTCTGTTATGTTGATTTTTTCCTCTTTTGCACTCTTGATCTCTGCACCTTTCGGGACAATGTGGTCTTATATATCTGTCAGTTGTGCTCGAGTATATATGGTGTGATTTCAGTTCATAATGTGATGCTTAACTGGCTATTTCCTAGGAACTTTTCTGAGGACAAATTAGTGTAGCTTGATAGAGAGAAACAGCTGTGCTCAAGTCAGTCAGAAGTCTGTGGATTATGACTGTGGCTGCGGGAGGGCCACCCTTCATGGTAGTGATCTCAGTACAGAGTCAATGTAAGCTGGAGAAATACTCCAAGCATATTTACTAAGTAGGCATATTTTGGGGATACAACATGTATTTTGAATTACTAAGTGAATAAATGCATGAACCAAAGATTCTATTAGTTTGGGGTAGTATAATTAGCTCATATTGATAAATATATGATAAGTACATTGATAAGTGTAATTTATTGATCATCTACCTGTGCCATGAACATTGCTGAATGTTTCAGGGAATAAAAGCTGAAAAGAAAGGAATTTCTGACCCTATGGGATAAGAATAAGAATTATTATTATCATTATCCTATAAAGAGAATATAGACCATGACAAAAACCACCAAGTGCAGGGCTGGGGATTCAGCGCAGCAGCACAGTGCCTCCCCAGTTTTGCACTACATCCCTGGTGCACACACACACACACACACACACACACACACACACACCACAATAGACAGATAGATAGATATATAGATAGACAGACAGAGTCAATAGAGGGATCATAACTGTGGTCCTATTAGTTACAATAATGTTAGTTGCTGAGAACCCAAGGCATTTCCTGCTGCATGAATTTGGATTAGCAGGAAGGCAGAGGATCAGCGTGGTAAGTAGAAAAGAAGGCTCTGCCACAGCAGCCCCTTCTATCACCTCCAACTCTTAGCTCCTGCTTTAATTGCACTGCAGATCAAATCCAGTAACTGAAGAGAATGAGAGCAGAAATGTCCAGAAACAGGTCTTACTGACAGTCTACAGGTCAGTCTACCACCACATAGCCTTATCTTACTGGAAGACAGGGTAAGAAATGCAATTCAGGAAGGCAAGGACATTTGAAAACTGTCAGCTAGTGACCACAACAGCAGTACTGTGGCAATGTCAGTGTGTGTGATAATCAAAAAGAGCATGCGTGCTGAGGACTATGTGAGCTCACGGTGTTGGAAGAACAATAATTCTTGTAAAAGAAAAGTAATGAAGGCAAATATCTGGAATCATGGAATAGCCATGCTTTGGGAGTGGTGAATATAGAATAGTTGAGGTAAAAGTGCAATGAACTGGAAAAATCAGTGCCTTTTTTGGCTCTTAAAAAAATTTCTTTGTATTCAACTGAGAGCATCACTTTATGTATTTTTCCAAAAAGTAGGTCTTCTTTAGAAATTATGCTGATGAGTAATTATTGGAAAAAGAACTGAAGCACAAATAAAAATGCTTGCAATATTTGTTATTTGTCTTGACTCCATCTTATATTTTTATTCTGAGCTTCCATACTGCAAAAAGACACAACTACCATTATTTTCTTTGTAAAAAATCGAGTTGGCTTGATTATGCAATACAAATTTATTTGCTAAGATGTGGGTTTAAAGCAATCAGGATCCATATATTTTAATTTTTATTTCTTGCACAGTACTACTTAACCTTATCCATATAATGGTATTTAGAAGTAAATAAGAATTTTTTCAGATGGCATAAATCTCAACTAAATATTTTCAAAGTATAACGAGAGGGGTTTTTTTCACTTTTTTAAAAATTTCTTTTAAATTAGACGTCTGGCATTTGGCACTTGACTTTTATTAGACCAATTGAAAACTTTTAAAGGGAAATAAATAATATGACTTTCATTTTAATTTTTACTGTAATGGTTTAATTTAGCCAACATATGCTGAGTAGTAGCATTAAAACAAAATCAGTAAATGCAAGATGAAAATCTGCCTGTGTTCAGTTTTGCAAAGACACTAATTAGAGAAAGTTTTTCTTTTCAGATTAGAATTGAACAAGCCAACAGTTTCTTAAAATTATGATCATATAATGAGAAATACTTAAAGTTTTACATGGTATTACTGAGAAAGAGAAACTGTAATGGACATTAACACTCTCGCCCCAATTCTGGACTATAGGGAGAACAAAGTAGCCAAGTAGAAGACCTCTTTAGCATGTCTCTCTCTCCACTGCCAGAAAATATTTAGACAAAAATTTAAGCCATTTCAGCTTCCCTGTTGCACACAAATATTAACTTTAAGACAAGAATGACTTGAGTTGGGCAAAGGATGATGGAGATTTCTTGGCATTGTAAGAAACATTCATTTCAATTTTCTCATTTTACCAGCTAGACTATGAGAAAGATTTTCTATTTCATTTCTTAATTATTGGCAGCCAGCCAGTTGTTTTCTATGGCTCTTGTTATTGGGGTACAGTGAAATATTTGAAATTAAGTTGGAATTTTATTTATAGCCTTGGAATGTCTAGCTGAAAATTCTCTGTATGGCACTTCTCTGCAATTGAAAAGAGGCCTCAATCCTTGCTATGTAGAGACAACAGAAAACCAGCAAGGCCCTGTTTAGGCATTTCTCTGTATTCCTTCCATCATGAATAATATAAATAAAAGTAAATAAATTGGTTTAACTATATAGAGACCATAATCTAAATATGTGGATTTCGTACATCATTCACAAGAGGTTTTGATGCAGGCCCAACACCTAAAGCATGCCAGATCAAATTGCAAGAGATGGCTTCTGACTTGTAAGGTAATTTGGGAAGGTGGCATTCTGATGTTTTTTAAGAGGCCTTTCTGTTCAGGGAGCTATAAAGGGAAATTCTTTTAGACCATGAATAGGCGAGCACATGTCATAGCCACTTAGGGTTTTCTAATAAATAAAGAACATGATGGGTTGCGGAGTGCTATTTTTAGCAGGCACTATAGTCATAATTTCTTTGTATTACAAAATCAAGAACAGATAAACTGAATCACTGGTTCAGTATGGTAAATTAACATATTCAGCACTAGAAAAATTTATGGAAAATGACTTCCAAAGATATAAGCATGTCTCCACTCTCATAATTCCTCATGCTCATCTCCAATTCTTTTCTAAATACCTGAAATTTCAGATTCAATTATATTTTCATTTTTTTCCTGTTAATCCTGAAAATAGGGAGAAATTTTGAGAAATCCATAACATACTTCTTATTTGAGGACTCCTGTTTTTTTACTAATTAGATTTTTTTTCTGTTTGGACAGAAATTTTCACTATTAGGTTTATTGAAAACCAGGTATAAAGATAAAAGAATTACATGAAAATGAATGAGTATCCCCACTGAGAAAGAAATATGCCTGTGTTCCTTCCACCTTTCTCATTTTAGGAGATTTTTTTATTTGTTGCTTTTGGTGAAAAATATATAATATACATTATTTATTCTCAAGAAGTTTATCAGTAAACAATATACCTGAAATACTCTATGAACAGTTAAAGATCACTAATAACAAATTAGAAATTAAATATAACCATTTTAAATATAAAAAACATTAGCCAGGCCAAGGCAGTTTTAGGAGGAGAGTTTATCAGTCCTGCTCAGATGTGGAAGTGGCTCGAGCCCAAGGGTTCAGATTGTTGTTGAAAGAAGAGTCCAGAGATTGCCACTGAATGGGTAACATACAGGTAAAATTCCCAACACAGCAGCCACTAACATGACAAAGATAAACTTGAAGGAGGTCAGGATATCACCCTGACTGTGCCAAATCATGAAAGGAATTCCTCAATGTACTTAGCATCAATCAAAGATTCAAGTTAGGAGGAGCTAGAAAAATGTGTGGGTAGAGTCAAAGAAAGAGAATGAAAAGGTCAATAACTGACTGTCTTAATATTTGGAGCATATTCTAGTATTATTCCAAGTGTATTAGCTGTATTCCTTGCCATTTCCCAATTTTCAGGGAAAATTTTTGTTGTGGCAGAATAAAAGCCAGTGTGTTTCCAGGTAGTCCTATGCATTTTGCTGATTTAATTACTCTTAAGTAGACAGATATCCACAAGCAGAAAAATTCAGGCTGCTGCGTCTTCTTAATTCCCAGTTAAATGGGATGACTTACCCTGCCAATTTTCACACCTGCCACAGGTTTGAAGTATGTGACAATTTTTAAAAGATTACTTCAAAATTGCTTTATAAAAATTAAACCACTAATATTCTTCTAATGAAAACTGTTCTCAAATTTTATAGATTGTTGGGAGTAGGTTGGCTTTTCTTTTTTTTCCTGCTCAGAGTCATTTTTTGTTCCATAGCATTTAGCCTCAACATTTGGAATAACTATTTTCTGTCAAATGTTTGTCATCTTTTTGGTTTCTTTTTAAAGTAAATACTTTATTCTTGATTTAAAATATTAGCTTCAATAAAATCTTGGAAATAGATTTGAACAAGTGGAAGAATTTGACATCGTGAATCCATGGGAATTCTCAATCATGGCAAGCGATGTCGTCATAAGGGAATTAGACACACGGGGGCCTATTTCCTGAGAGTGCCCATATTTATCTTAAATTAAGAAAAGGTGAAGCTATGATCATTGAGTGTAAATATTTAGACACTGGTAAGGCGATTCATTCCTTCCTGGCAGTGTGCTAGCACAATGAATTTGGCATGAAGAAAGATGTTATTCTGTATTCCAAATAACAGATACCAGCCACATCCCACCTGACTTCTTGTGGTCCAGTGATGAGGACAGGATATTTTCCACATCTAATTTTTTGTTAACCACTCTGCTTATTGACTTAAATTAATTTGAAATCAAAAATGAACCCTAAATCATGAAGTTTGTCATCATGAAGTGCATCACATAGTCATGAGCTACCCTTTTTTCTCCAGGGCTACCCGAATTTGAACATTTTGATGGGAGCAATTGCAATTAGAATTTCTTTCATAGACTTTCCTGAAAACCCAATAAAAAAGAAATAGAAAGGAGAGGCTGAGCCTGTTACATTTATTGAAGGCCCACAGCCTGGTTTCTATTAAGTTTGACAGCATTTATTTTGAAGCTGGAATAATGTACTAAACCACAGTTGTGAGTTGTTTTCTTTTTCCAAAATACCAACTATCTAATAAGCAAAAATGAAACAGTAATGAAGTGGATGAACTGTGACAAAACTGAAGTTCTCAACTGCTAAGTCTTAAGAATTTCACTGAATAGACACTTGTAAATACTTGCTGCCTCGTTGAAAAATTTTTGGTACATTAAGTTTAATTTCTCATGGTGGCATCTAGCCATATTTAATTAATATGTTGATGTTCTAATAAAATTATAGCATCAAGTATAAAATTGGGCTTCTTTTTTTAAATGAGTGTATATATTACTATCTTTAAAGAAAATTCTAGAAAATCCAAATGTGTTTCTTCCCTCAAAACTTAAAAATTTTCAGCATCATAACAATTCTATTCTTAGAAATTGTCACTTATAAAATAGTTTTCCCAAATAATATGCCTAAGTTTTAAGTCCAATCTAAAACTTGATGTTTCTATTCTACAATATTTTGGTAATTGATACCTGGAGATTTAAAAACCAAGTTTTATTTTTATGCTATGCTTCTCTAAGTAGGATGGTTTTTCCATGAATAAAATCGTGGTGCAATGTTCCCAGTAAGAGTTTGAGCAAGTAATCTTCTTGGTATGTTGTACAACATTAAGTTCTCTTATGGATAGAATTACCTCCCAAATGTAGCAAAATTATTGCACATACTTTCCAGTTTTTCTTTCTTTCTTAAATGGAGGATTTGAAACTACCATATTTGATTTTTCTTATGAAGTGCATTAATTATAATACCTATCTGAAAACTTCAGACTGTGTAGTATAGTTATTAAATTAGCAAACTATGACTTCTGATATTACCTTTTGGGCAAATGGTATTCATTTAAATTTGGGTTCTGTGAATTTGTGGTTTTACAAGAACCCTTTGGCTTTAGAAGGAGAATGAGAACATCTCTGGATTCCTTCACCCCCTTTTAACTGTGGTGCTCAGTGTACTTTTCCAGCAAAGGAGTGAGCATTGTCAACTAGTTAACACAAGCTATTGGAAAAATCTCTGAACTCTGTATGGGCAGAATAATTGCACACAAATGCATTTAGGAATCCTATGGAAAATATAATGCTGTTAACTGGCATGGTTACAGCACAATATAGCAAGTATGTTAGAACAAATTACCCCCTTTAACCATAAGCCATTCTGTTTCACGCTTTTTAATGAAGGCCTGTGCCACACACTAGAATACTTCTCACCTCATTACTACTCATAAAAAGCAATGATCCATTCAAAGGCTCCTCATATCTCCCATATGAGTGGGTAAAGAGCTTTGCCTCTCCTTCTGGCAGGAGAACAGGGAGGCTTCTTCCCAGCCTGCCTTTGAAGTAGATCATTAGAATGTTTACTAGATAAAAGAACTGAAAAATTTATCTGTGCAATCTCACTGTTGTCATGTGTTAATGTTCTATCCTTGCTTTAAAAACAAAACAAAGCAAATGAAACAAAATGAAACCCAAAGGCAATTTTGTTCTTACTCAGGAAATATGGGAGATTTCAAGACCTTTAGCGCAATTTTTCTTCTTCAGTATTGCAAAATATTTTCAAAGAAACACTAAAAAGCAGGAAGAATTTAACAAACTCTTGAAATAAAAAAATATGGATCCAATAAGAAGGAAGTCCGAGAAGCCAAAAGATAAAGCATTTCATGACAGTGAGATTTTTTCGTTATGTTATTTTTTTTCTTTTTTTCAGAATACCAGAAGGAGAAATAAAGGTGATAATATTTGGAAATAACATTATTGCTGTTACTTATGCATATCAGTTTTCCTCAAGAGTAGAGCACTTTCACTCATATTAACTTCGGTAAAATGTATAATACTGTTTAAAATATATTGTGTATATTCATAAATTTTATTTTTTTAATTGAAGAACAAATAGCAATAAGACAGTTTCAAGGCAAATTAGATAAATACTTGATTTTGATTTTGTTATGAGAATGAAAAAACTCATAGAACAAAGACTATATCCAAAAAGATTGTTTTCATAAACTTGAAGAAGAAATTGATCTTCATTTTCATAACAGAAAATTTATGGCACAGCCAATAGCTTCACAGAATCATACAGAATAGCCAGTTTTGTAATTTCAGAAAAGCCCGCATCAGGTATTAACATAGTTTGAAAGCATCAGCTAACATCTGAATTCTGTAACAAGACACCGGAATCTGCCACATGTTCTAAATTTAAATGATGTTTCAGATCAATTTCTTTGCATGAAAAATACTCCCAGTGTAAACTCCTTGGCGACATTTCCAACTGTTCTTTGTGGCATCTCTGAGAATGGATCTGATCACCTGACACAGTGCTGTCAAACCCTACTAAACACTTTAGCTGAGTAGTTTTGAAATTAAATTGGTATTCTCCAGATGCTTTCCTAAAAACGCAAGCTCAAGTAGGACCACACTCACAGTGCTCCAAGAGGAAAATGCTGGTACTGTACTTGAATAGGTTCAGGGAAGCACGCACTCAAAGAGCCCAACAGCCCCACGGTGATAACTGCACAGCTTTGTTTCATCGGAAAATATAAATCTATGCTCACATACGTACTTAGATATAGATCCATATATATATAGAAAGAGACTCAGCTAACACTAAAAGAAAGGATGCACATTGGCATTGTAGATGCTGACAGCATTACGCAAGATCTCAATATTCCCTTGCATGCTCAACTTGAACTTTTGTTTATAAATTTCACTTAGACATAATTTACAACTTCTGTTAAGTTAAGCTGGGTTCTGTAAAATCTGTCTGAAAAAATCAGTTTAGAATGCTTTGAGATGTTACACATATACCAACATATCAAACACTGAGCTGTTCAAATTATATCCCCTTTGGGCACTCTGAGTTCCTATTTATGTGGATAACATTATTAGGTAAATAATATATCTGATGTTTTAAAGTGACGAAGCAAACTGATTTTCCCCCTGCCTTTCACAACCATTGCTGTAGCATCCATCCAGAAATGTGGTACTTTAGGGCAAGAACAATGAGAAGTTCTAGAGGTGGTCATTATCTAATATCACTTTATAAGATGATTTCGGAGAAAAAATACAAAGATTAAAGTGAAAGCTTTCGCAAACTACCTTTCTTCGTCTTCTTTTTAAAAATATATTTAGGGTTTCACTATGTAGATCGGACTCTTAGTGATCCTCCTGTTTTCGGCCTCCCAAATGCTGGGATTATAGGCGCGCACCACGCCCAGTGTCAATGGCCATCTCAGTGTGCCCTGGGGCGGGGCCATTCCTTGCCCCTGCGCTCTGCCTTAGCAGGGGCTTTAGTCCACTGAGCTATCTGACCAGCTCGCAAACTACCTGCACTTTGTAACTTCTTTCTAGTATACACACTTTAATAGCTTGAAATGCTACAAAACCGTATTCATTGTTTCATTCATGTCGTTATTTCAGAAATCTGACCTTATCTTCCTTTAGGAAGAGTTATCAATTTCAGTTGATCTAGATTCAAAGAAAAAAGAAAATCCTACCTCTTTATTTACTCTTTCCACTTAAGTTGAATTCAAGATCAAAGGCAGAAATTGAAACTGTGTCTGGGTTTTTGAGCAAGCCACTTAAGGCTTCAGTTTTCTTCTCTGGCTTTCCTTGAAAGAGTTTGTATTTTCTCTTCTATAGTAGTTTGAAGAGAGCCCTGCCTGGCACACATAGCAAGCAGCAAGCATTCATACCAGGCATTGGTAAAAAATGAGATGCTTCTATTTCAAGATGGGAATTAAAGGAATAAAACCAAAGTTAAAATAATAGAGAATAAAATAATTTGTTGATATTTTATTGAAGTACATCTTTATCATGAAAATATGAATGTAAATCAACTATAACATAAAAAGAGGGACAACTCTGTATCACCACGTAGTTGTATAAACACAATTATACTTTCTGAGGGAGAATGTCAGACTCAATTGCATTTTATTCCCAGTAGTGGAGGATAGTGTTTAATCTAAAGGTGCAAGTTAGCCAGACATTTTATTCAGGAGCACACTTTTCACTTCTATCATGTTCAAATTGCCCAGAATAATATCAGTCAATAAGATCATTCTCTTGTCTTTTGTTGGCGTCCTGCTCTCTTATTTCTCTAATAATTCAGCTCACTGCTCAATATGCAGATGATCAAGAAGATTTCTATAGCTGGACACAAGAAACTCAAGTCCAGTACTACATGAGGTGTGATATGACAGAATGGTAGATGTTTAAGTAGAAACTTTTTTTTTTTTTGTCTTTTTGAGACAGGGTCTCACTGTGCAGTTCAGGCTGGCCTTAAGCTCACTTTGTAGCTCAGGCTGGTCTCGAACTCACAACAATCCTCCTGCCTCAGCCTCCCTAGTGCTGGGATTACAGGCCTGCGCCACCACGCCTGGCTTAAGTAGAAACTTATTACAGTGAGAGACACACTGCCTCGAATCCCCCCTGAAACACTCCTTCTCTCTTTAAACCTATGCACCCCACTATTCCTGCTGCTTTCTGAAGCAGCTCTGGAGTCTTCCTAGGAGACTGTCTTTCATTGTGCTGGTGAGGCTGCCCATAGTATCCTGATTTGACTCAACATGTATTTTTCATGGTGTTTGTGATTTTGAGGAAGAGCCAAATGTCCCACGGTGCCACATTCTGGTGACTAAAGTGGATAAAGACACACTGCAGCGCTCCTGCTAGCATGACTCTCTGTTGGGGGGCATTCGGCAACATTGGTGCTATTTGGTTCACAGCTTGTAAAGATGTTCACAAAAGAGATCTTTCAAGACTGTTACAGAAAGTGCTAAGAATGATAGGATAAGTTTGGTCGAAACAAGGACAAGGGGGAGTACTCTGAGGAAGATTAGTGACAATAATCCTTTTAGTGTAATGCTTTTTAAAAATTGACATATTCACCTTACACTTTCTTTTTGCTCTACTTGTAGTTTATATATTTTTATAATTAATATATATATTAGAGACTGACTATGCAGCTTGGACTCATAGTGATCCTCCTGTTTTCAGGCTCCCCAGTACTGGGATTACAGGCATGCACCATCACACCAGGTCTTGGTGGCTGGCCTAGGGAGCCAGTGTTTCCACAGCATGTATGGCATATGGTGCTGGGAATTGGTCCTGGGTCCAAGGTGCTTAGACCACAAAGCTATCTTCCTGGATATATATATATATATATATATATAATTTATACTTTATAAATTTCTATAATTTATACTTTATAAATTTCTATAATTTATACTTTATAAATTTCTATAATTTATACTTTATAAATTTCTATAATTTATACTTTATAAATTTCTATAATTTATACTTTATAAATTTATAAATACATATGATTTATATATAATTTATACACATATATAGTATATATGTATATAATGTATATTTTAAATATCATACCAAATTTCAAAAGTTATTAATGTAAATTGTACATGCTATTTTCTTTTTCTATATACTTTTTAA
>PVKA01009715.1:37667-67366 GCA_004027165.1 Ctenomys sociabilis | reverse complement strand
TACAATATATGTACTTTATTTACATCTTGTTTCAAAACAGTCTGGGAAATGTGAAAACTTTATATTTAATATTTAAAAAATCTTATCTTATGAATGAAAATATTTTTGTAGTTGAATTTTTAACAATTTCCTTTTCCTTCAAGGATCAATTCTGATATATTATGAACATAATTATATAATATGTAAGGTTTACCTCATAATAACTCAGGGGTAAGGTAGAAAGAGGGTGTTAGAGAAAAAACAGGGCTTTCCATGGCTTAATTATTGTTGAAGTTGGATGATGTTACAATAGGGTTTATATTTTTATATTTTATAGTTTCTTATACTTCTGAAATTTTCCATGCTAAAATATTTTTGTGAACCAGCTGAATACTAACTAGATAATTGAATCAATATTTAGCATTTTGAGTATCTATGTTGATGGAATATAGATTTGGTCTGGGTGAGGTGCTTGATGTATTCTTTTACTTATTTGCCAAAACAAAGCATAAAACATAAAGACAAACAGCATAAAAGCAGGCATGAGTGTAGTATTGATATAAATTTATAATATAAGGACAGTCTAGTGGCAAAAATGCATGGATGCATAGTGCCAAATGGAAACTCTGTGATACACAACCACCCAAGCTATTTGCTTTATGCTCTTTTACGAAGGAGTAAAGAGAAAATGCATGACATTGTCCTTTGATTTGGGCTGCCTGGCTACTTCTCTGTAAGAGGAATGAAGAGAAAGACAGCAGAATCATCCCCAATTGCTTTGAAGTTTGAGGAATTTTTGTTATTATTCAAATCCCTGTGAAAAAGTTCAGTGGATTTTACAAATGATGGAGAGATAAAATAAAGCTAGAATTTATGATGATGCCATGTAAGCTGCTGGCACAGAGATGACAGCAAGTTTCTGTAATGTTTTATATCCCTATTAAACAATTTAATTCAAATACAGTAAAATGCAACCTTGTTTGTTTTCTTTGCCAGATATGTAGGGTACTTTTTTTACTTTTTTCTTCTGTGGTTGAGTATTTTATTATTAGAAATAGTTAAGGTTTTCCTGTGTTTACTTTCACATGTAGTTGAGAACTGAGAGTATAAATATAATCAATACAACTGTGCATTCTGAAAGATGGGAACGATCTCTTAAAGGTATCATGTTTGATGAGACTGTAGAGAAGCTTTATCTCTTCCTCCCCTCATACTCCTATATAATATTAGACACACTGCCCAAGAAGAAATAAAACATGTATGTAATCAGATTGGTCTGTCATGCCTTCAATGACACAGACTCTGTCAGAAAGCTACAATACTAGTTTCCACACTATTGTTTGTATAATATGTGTTCTATGTTCCATGCTATATTTCATAAATAACTGTAGTGTCCTTTTTCAAATGCGGACTACTCCTAACTTAAGATGTGTTTTAACTTCAATTTTTCAAGAACTTATCCAAGGTAGAAATATAATACTATTTCTGTAGAAACAAAAGCAACACTTTCAATTTCAACTTTGTTTTTCTTCTTGGGAAGTGATGCATGCACAGTCTGATGCTCTCTTGTGATGCTCGGCAGCACAGTTAGCTGCTACACCCAGTCAGCCATGAGACCTGCGTGGGAACAACAGGTCTTCTCAGATGTGTGGCAAGACAGGAGCATTACGTATATTCTCAATTTATGATATTTTGGATAAATTCTTTTTAAGAAATTAAAGTTAAACCACACCCTAATTTATGATATGATGGGTTTACTAAGATGTTATCCAAATAAAATATGAGTTATGTGTGAATATAGTTGAGAAGGAATACATAATTCTTTTTTATTTCTATTTTTGTTTTATTGAAGTACAAATATCAATGAGACACTTTTAAGATACCTTGACAAGATGGATTTGATAAATTAATACATTGCAAACTGTTTTCATAATGTTTTGCTATCATAGAAGGTACATACATGATATTATACTTACAGACATTATTATACCATATGTCTCTTATCAGTAAATAGAGTGTAGCTGTTTGCGTATCTTATTTTTTATACCTGAATTACATCAAAGATTCAATAATTAATACTGTCTACCTTGTTATTTTCCTAGTGGTTGTCCATAGTACTAGAAGCTGACATAATATCCTGTCCAACCACCATTAGTGCAAATCTTGCCTCTCATAGAATTATGTAGAAGCACAGCATTATCTATCCCAACTGTACCATCTGTACACACACATCATGATTCTTCCTTTCTATACCCCTTCCTTTGTCTACACCTGTCAAACATGGGCACTCCCATCTTTGTCATTCAACTAATTTAGGTGCCTGAACTCGACAACACAATCCAACACAGTCCAGCATTCCACAACAATAGTGAATTATCTGAAGAAGTTTTCGACCATAGCCATTTACAGCTTAACTTATTATTATGGCCCTGCATAATATATCTCATTTTCATACTTTTCTGATGGATGGTTAAGACCTAGACAGAGCAAGACCTATATACCAGCATATGTACTTTATGTTTGTTATGAGGTCAGTGAAGTCCCCTCAGGGTTTATCTTGTAGTCCTGTACCTTATTCTGTAGATCCTTTGTCTGTGTCATCCATGTGGATGAGTCATAGCCAATGCTTGACCAGTTAAGAAGCAATACATAATTCTTGACAGGCTTCAGGAATAGGAACAATTCCAACAGAAAGAGTAGGCACTGGCCACAAAAGCAGATGAAAAGGAAAGATGGCAGATGGTAGAGTAAGTTGAAGTCATAGGAGTGGGGAAAAAAAGGTATTTGTGGTGAGTAGTCTTCTGTAGTTAAAGAATGGAATGAATATCCCAGCTAAAAGAGTACTTGTAAGTGGTGATCAGGTTGTAGAAAATACAACTGTTAAACTAAGGACTTTGTTCTTTGCTTGTAGTGTATGTGGAGAAGTTTGGAAATACAAAAAGGTTTTAAGAAGGCACAAGTGAGTGTTGACATAAATTTATAATATAAGAACACTCTAGTGGCAAAGTTATGAATTAATTAGAAGGGAAAGAGAAGTTTTCATTAATAACAGTCCTTCATGTAACTCTAAAATAACTTGTGGCAAGCTAGCACGAGTATATTTTATAGACAACATTTTTAATAGAACTAGCAGAGTCAGCATACATTTCCCGAATCAGATGACAGAATAGACACTCTAAATTTTAAACGTTAGACTTCTCTGCTTAATTTTATACTGAGGAATAAAACACATATGAGTTGCATTAATTTCCTCAATAAAATGGATGCTCAAATTGATTGAGAGTTATATTCATTTTCTGCCAAACTATTTCAACTGCATACTCTAATCCAATATTTCTAAAATGTTTCTGAATAATTTTATGTGCCAAGAACCATAGTTAGCCCAGATATAGAAATGACCTTTAAGACCAATTGGTTAGATTAATATTAGGAAATATCATCACCTAGCTTTACTTTTTTGTCTTCCTGATGTATCAATCACGTGGCAAAGTTTTACCTAGGTTGTGCCAAGATAAATGGCTATATTTTCTTCTTTCTAGTTTACTGAATCTCAGAGAATACTTTTTGGCATGAATTTTCCAATATGGATTAGATATCAATCAAATAAAGTGGTTAATTGGATCGTTTCCCTTTAGAGAGGCAGTATCTCTTATTCAAAAATCATTAGATTCTCTTTGAATGATTAAAAGTATCTCCCCTAACAAACTTTATTGAGAGGGTACAGAAATTTTAAAAGCACATGGGGGGAGTGTGGTCTGGAGGGTGGAGTTCAGCAGTCCAGAGGAGCTCAGGAGTGCAGCCCACCAGGTGGAGTTCAGCAGCTGGGTTCTGGGAAGAGAGGCTGTGTCCTGTGGCTTGGCCAGGTGAGCTGAGGCATACTGCTAGCTCAGCAGGCCCAGACCGAGGCCCAGACATATGGGAAGATCCTCAGGAACAAAGATGGCAGGAGGTAACTTAGGTGGATTAGTCTGCTGGGAAGACTCCAGGTATATGAAGGGCGATGCCTAGACAGTTTACATACAAATGCCCTATTTATGATATGCTTTGTTATATAGGTATAGTGTTTGCATCTATGGTCTAAAATGCAAAACCGTTACCAAAGTTTGTTAATTTTAAATCTTATTTGCTGGTATTTGCATTGCTGATGGTACTACTATGACTAAAATACAATATCTATTTTAACACATGTTCTCCCTTGGGTAATAATATTGGGAGGTGTTTGGGTAACAAACTGAACAAACCTCTATACCAAAGGATAGAGGACAGTGCCGAATATAAACCAATATCACACTCTCAATAAAGAAGGTAAAATCTTAGGACATAACAAAACAAGAATCTCTTAAACAGAAGAGATACCTGAAGACATTTTTTAATAGTGATAAAGCTACATAAAATCAAATTAACAAAAAGGATCGGAGAAATCAAAATAAAGAGTTCTCTCTGAAATAGAAAATGTCAAAACAAAGGAGCAAAAATGCACTCAGGCCCCAAGACCACAAAGAACAAACTCAAGAGACACTAACATAGAAGAAATTAGAAGTCACACACACAAAATCTCTGAAATAATAGCAACTGAAGTAAAGAAACACCTGCAGAAATATATGTAGGAAATCATATCAGAAATAACCTCCCAAGTAAAAAAAGAAATGATAACTATAATGAAAGAATTACTATGTGTTTACAAAGAAGACACTGATTAAAAAAATAATAGAGGAGAATAGAAAAATGAAGCAGATTCAAAGAGACATAAAGGAATTTAAAAATTCCATTCAAAAAAATTTCATTAAAGTTCATAAAACTGTTTGAATGAAAGTGAAGATAGGCTTTCAAACATTGAAGACATTGTTGTAGCTAGTGACAAGGAAAGGAAGAGCTCTTAAAGATCCTTAAAAACAACAAAGCTAAAAAAATAACAAATAAAATGATTAATTAATTAATTAAAATAAAAATAAAACAACAAAGCTGTTAAAAACAACAAAGATCCAGGAAATAATAATTCAGCAACTGCAAGATGATGCAGTTATGAACAACATAAGACCAATAGGAGTTAATGTGAAAGAAGGAGCCAACACAAATGACATAAAAAGATATGGACAGAAGTAATATCAGAAAACTTTCCAAATACAGGGAAACAATCTGACATTCAGATAACTGAGGCATGGAGAACTCCAAATAATATCAACTCAATTAAATCTACACCCAGACATATAATAATTAAGGCCCCAGAAATTCAGTAAAATAACAACATACTAAAAACCGTAAGAGCGCATATAAAGTATAACCCATCAGAATAACAGCAGATTTCTCAATACAAACAATCAAGTCAAGAAGAGCATAGAGCAAAATATTTCAAGTAATACAAGACAATAAATTTCAACCCAGACTGATACCACCATTGCAAATGGACTCAAATCACCAATTAAAAAGAAATAGATTGGCAGCATGGATCAAGAAATAAAATCCAACAATATGCTGTATACAAGAAATACATTTAACCCAAAAAGAAATTCATAGGATGAACATCAAAAGATGAAAAACAATGATATATACTCCTGGTCCTCAGGAAAAAAAAAAAAAAAAAAAAAAAAAAAAAAAAAAAAAAAAAAAAAAAAAAAAAAAAAAAAAAAAAAAAAAAAAAAAAAAAAAAAAAAAAAACACAGGGTATCTATTCTGTATGCAGGCAGTGTGAACTGTAAACCAAGAATGATCAAACAAGATAAAGAAGATCCCTACATACTTCTTAGGGAAAACTTCAACTGAAAGAGATAACAGTCATAAATATGTATGTACTGTATATGGCAGCACCCAACTATATAAAACAAATTTTAATGGACATAAAAACTCTCATAACAAATAACATAGCCTTAACAGGGACCTTAATACTCTTTATCTCAAAAAGATAGATCAAGTAGACAAAAGATTAGCAAAGAGGTAGTCAAACTGAACCAAACCTTTGAAAAATGGGCTTAGTAGATATAAACAGCATATTCAACTTAACATCTTTTTTATTTTAATAATTTTATTGAGAAAGAAGCAGCAAGGATCCCTGGCAAGCACAAGGGTCAGAATTCAATCCTCAGTTCTGTGAAGAAAGAAGAAGAAGAAGGAAGAGGAGGAGGAGGAGCAAGGGAGGAGGAGCAAGAAAAGGAGGAGGAAGAGGAGGAGGAGGAGGAGGAGGAGGAGGAGGAGGAGGAGGAGAAGAAGAAGAAGAAGAAGAAGAAGAAGAAGAAGAAGAAGAAGAAGAGGAAGCAACAATGAGATAGTTTCAAAACAGGTTACTAGTATAGTTACAAAAATTAGTACATTGCATATTATTGTCTTTGTAGAAATACCTAGTACAAGATGCAGACATATCTTGTCAAGACACTATTAGTTCAAGACCTTCTTCTAATTGAACTAAGAAAGTAGCTATATATTTATGCTATTTTGTATATACAGATAAATATACATTTTTCCACTACAAAATGATTCATTTATAACCCCTTTTTGTTTACTTTTGTCAGAGGTGTGTATCCCATTTCTATTCATATATTATAAGTGCATTAATTCAGCAGAGTAATCCAATATACTCCAGTAGTCTATAATAGTAATAAGTTATCCTTAAGACTGGCAGTATCAGAAGTTGCTGACTTGAGCCTTTTATAGCTCAGCATATTAATATGGCTTTACTTTTTATACCTTGATTTTATACTTTTCTACTGGATGGTTATGATCAAAATAAAGCAAGACCTATATAATAAGTAATGTAGCTTTTGTATCTGATAAGGTCAGTCAAATTCCCTCAGGATTTATCCTGAAACCCTGTACAACAGTTTGTAGATCTTTTGTCAGTGTCAGCTATGTGGATGAGTCACAGCCATTGCTTGGCCAATTTGCTCTCAGAAAGCCTGAGAGAATGTTTTATCTCCATGTGACCCTCCTTAGGCATACTCTACATCATCAATCCCTTTCCTCTGTGGCCCCATAATCTCCTTGATCAGAAAATCTAGAACACAACTGAGTTACAGGATGTTACAGTACAGATTCTTCTATGTCTTGAGTCCTCCCTGACCTTGAAAGGCTAGCGCCAAAATGTTGACTGTCCTTGCAACCCTTCTTTTTCCCTAATTTTTGGTCTGCAGACTTAAGTTGTTAACCCTCCAGAGGAGAAGATTAATGATATTATTATCCTATAGCATATGCAGTTGAGCTTAACCTCACTATTTAAATATCAAACATCTTAGACATAACATAGAAGAGGTATTTTCCATTAAGTATTGACATGTTAAACTTTAAATCCCTACAGAATGTGAAGAAAAAAACAAAAATATTTAAAAAATAAAAAAGTATTTTAGAAAATAGGAATAAAGAATCATATATTTTACACAGAAATTTAGAAATCTAACCATATACAGCATTGCAGCACGACAATCCTATGACATTTTTTTTTCTTGTCTCTTGTCTTCATTTATTATCCCCTTTTTTAAAACAAACATTTACTTGGGAGACAGCATGGCAGTAATTGGTATGACAGGACAAGCAGTACATATTTAGAAGACCAGAATGACAGACATAACAACCATGACCCTAGTAATACACATTACTATCTTCATTCAGTGCAGTTGCTTCAGTCACAGGTATCAGCATATTTAGTTAGTCGGGGTGAAAATCTTACCAATTATATGCTAGTTTCAAAAAGCTGCCGAAGAGTCTCAGGATCATTGCCTTAACCATCTTGGGCATATAAATGTATGGCTTTTCCCCTGTCATGTTTCCTAGCTTTTCTCCTTGCTCTCTCATTGTTTAATCCTTAAGTTCTCACTTTTCTTTCAATTGTGTTATACCTTTCTATTTGTATTTCTTCTTTTGAGTTCTTATACTAATATGATATTTACAAATGTGGGTCTGCTTTATTTCACTTATGAGTATATCTTTAAGTGGCATCCACTTGAATATAAGGGCTTTGCGTTTATAATTCTTTATAGTACTTCAGAGATTATTTCTGATCTGATTTCCTCCATATGTTTCTGCATTTTATTCTTTACTTCAGACACTATTAATTCAGAGATTTCTTTTTTATTTCAGAGGTTATTTCTGACCTGAGTTCCTCTATACCTTTCTACAGTTGTTTGTTGTTGTTGTTGTTGTTGTTGTACTTCAGATGCTATTAATTCAGACATTTCATCTGTGTGATTCCCAATTTCTTCTGTGCTAGTGTCCTCTGCACTTGTTCTGGGTGGGCGTGGGGCTTGAGATTGATCCTTCTCTTTGTCATTTTGTATAGCACTGTCCTCTGACCTTTGGTGTAGAGCTTTGGTGCAGTTATAACCTTCACACCTACTGAAATTTGGGTACAGATCAACAAAGTCTGAATTCATCCAGTTGTGCCTGGCTTGAATCTGGCTGCTGTGCTCAGCTTCTTCCTACTGCAGCCCTTGGAAGTGAACCTGTTGTGCTCCTCTGGCAAGATGTTCTGCTTCTGGATTAGCTGCGTAGTTCTGGCCCCTAACCTCTCTTCAGGGACTTCAGCTGCAGTTTTGCCCCAGGCCTGAATGCCAGGGCTGGGCTGTGTCTGGAGGGGTCTGGAGAACAAAGTGGAAGTTCTCACTCACAAGCCAGGCTTGGGCTGGGTCCGGAGAGGTCCCGAGAGTGCTGCAGAAGTTCTCACTTACTCGCTGAGCCTGGGCTGGGTACAGAGTGGTCCAGCAAGTGCAGGGGCGTGTGGAAGCTCTCCTACACACTTTTGGGACCTGGGCTTGCACTGGATCTGGAGGGGTCCCGAGAGTGCTGCAGAAGTTCTCCTTCACAAGCTGGGCCTGGGCTGGATCTGGAGGGGTGAAGGGGTCCCAAGAGCATGGGCGGAAGTTCCCACTCATGTGAGGGGCCTGGGCTGGGTCTGGAGGGATCCCATGATAGTTCCTTTTTGATTGGAGTTTCATTAATAAATTCTTTGCCTACATGTGTCTTCAAGAGTTCTACATATTCTCTCTTCCAACATACTTAGTGTTTCTGTTTTAATATTTAGATCTTGATCCATTATAATTTTAGTGCCTGGTAAAATATATAGGTCTAATTTTAATTTTCAGCTTGTGGATAGCTAGCTTTTTAACAACATTTATCAAAAAGGCTATCTTTTCTCTAGTGAATGTGTTTGGTACCTTTGTCAAAGATAAGATGACAAAGTATGTTTGGAGTTATTTCTGTATCTTTTAATTTGTTCCATGGATCCTTGGATCTTGTTTATTTGTTTGTTTTCTTGCCAGCACCATACTGTTTTTATCAATGACTAAAAAAATATGAAAAATATTGCTATATCATTAGTCATTTGAAAAATGCACATTAAAATAACACTGAGATTCCTTTTCACCCTATAAAGAATGACTATCACCAAGAATTCAACCAATAACAAATCCTGGTGAGGCTGTGGGGAAAAAAGAATAGTTATTCACTATTAGTGAGAATGTAGACTGGTGAAATCACTGAGGAAATCAGTGTGGAGATTACTCAAAGAACTAGGACTAGAAGTACCACTGAATCCAGATATTCCCCTTCTTAGTACTTTCCTGAAAAAAAGTAAAAGCATCATAGCACAGCAATATATGCACACCTTTGTTTATATTAGCAACACAGTTTATATTAGCCAAATCTTGAAAACAGCCTTAATGCCCATCAACTGGTAAATGGGTAAAAGTGTTGTGTTTTTAAGTACAATGTAATACTAATGAAATATGAAGAAGGACAAATTTCTAGGTAAATGGATGTACCATGAGATCATACTCATAAGTAAAATAAATCAGACACATATGTGTAAATACCACAGTATTTCTCTGGTATAAGAAACTAAAAGTGTAAATAAGGAACAAAATGTATAATAGTTACTTTTAAAAAGAAGAAAATGTTCAAATGGAGAGGGAAATGACAGAGGAGAAGAGGAAAGAAAAGAAGGGTAAAGTATGAAAGACAAGAAAAGAAGGAAAAACTTATGAACTATATCCTTCAAATCTGACAACCTATACAAACTTTCTGGAAAGACACAATCTATCAAAACTTTCCCAAGCATAAAATATGCAAAATATATCTATATTTACTAGATTAGAAGAGAGAACTAAAGAGGTAAAGAGGCAATCAAAGGTAATGTGGGGAAGAAAACAATGCTTTCATAAGTGGGAAGGGGCAGAGGATTTGAAGAAAGGTTACAGGGATAGGAAGAAATGAAATCAAATTATATTGTACCCAGGCACAAATTTCCAGTGATGAATGTGATCATTTTATATACCTAAAACATGGCAATAAAATTCATTAAGCAAATTTCAAAATTAAAAGAAAAACCAGAATGATGTTATTTTCAAGAAAATGGGTAGAACTGGAGATCTTCTTCTTCAGTGAAATAAGTAACACTCAGACAACTATCAAGTTTTGTGACCATATGAAATAAATAAAACAAGGTCCAGAGACAGTTAAATGGAATAAGGGCTTGTCTGGTAAGTGCAAAATCATGAGTTTGATCTCTGACACCACCCCCCCCCAAAATAGATAGATAGATAGATAGATAGATAGATAGATAGATAGATAGATAGATAGACAGACGAGAGACAGACAGATAGACAGACAGACAGACAGATAGAGAAAGGACCATTATAGATCCAATATATATAAAAATTATAGTAATAGAATATTATGAATTGTATCCCACAAATTTGACAACTTATACAAAATTTCTGGAAGGATGCAGTCTACCAAAATTTTCCCCAGCACAAAATAGTCAAGTTAGATCTATATTTACTAGAGGAAAGGATTAAAGAGGTAACTAAAGGTAATGAATGGGGAGATGAATATGATCATAGAACAATATCTATGTGTGTGTGTGAAATGTGATATTGAAACCCAGCATTTTAAAAAATTAATGTGCACTAATAAATATATAAATACTTGAAAAAAAATACAGATTCCCCCATCTAATAACCAAATCCAAAGCTCTAGAAAAGAGATGGAGAATCTTTGAGTGAGTAAGGCATCATATGCTAATGGTTGGTTTAAGGAAACTCGTTAAGAGAAAGAACGATAAGAACATGAATCAAGACAACAGGGCTAGGCTGGGGAATTGGCTCAGTAGAATAAGCACATCCCTCACAAGCGCTAAGGGTCTGAGTTCAATCCCCAGTTCTGCTAAAAAAGAAAAAAAAAAATTCCTCCTTTTGCCAGGCGTGGTGGCTCATGCCTGTAATCCCAGCACTCGGGAGGCTGAGGCAGGAGGATTGTTGTGAGTTCAGGACCAGCCTGAGCTACAAAGTGAGCTTGAGGCCAGCCTGAACTGCATAGCGAGACCCTGTCTCAAAAAGACAAAAAAAAAAAAAAAAAAAAAAAAAAAAAAAAAAAAAAAAAAAAAAAAAAAAAAAAAAAAAAAGACAACAGGGCTAACAGCAAAAATAAGGAAAAGCATAGATTATTTATACATTATACACTACTTAGTTGACCTGTCAGGACTTATTGGAGAATAGTGAAGAGACGGATACTTAAGTTTCTGATTTAAATATTTGGGTTACCTTATTATCAAAAATGTACTTTAAAAAAATGCTAGAAAGGAAATGTTTTGGAAGAAAAGGTAATGATCAGACACTAGATCAGTTAAACATGGGAAATGGGTGCTTACTGCAAAACCAGGGTGGTCCAAAAGGCAAAAAAAAAAAAAAAAAAGATGGAATTGAATGTCCAGAAAAATTCCTGGGCTTGAGTTATGAAGAGGAAGGCAACAGCAAATAGAAGATGTAATGTGCTAATCCACACATCATCCCAACAACTCTGAAGGGTATTCATGCCAGCTAAGGCATGAGAGATGAAGGAAAGAGACATCCTGAGGCTTTGGCCTGAGTTACTAGAAAGACTGAACTGTAACTTACGGTTATGGAACAAGGTCATGAGAAGCAGGCTTGGCAGAGAAGTCTCAGGAGTAAATGTTGAAGTTGTTAAAATATAAACAGAAGGTATCTAGGAGGCAGTTTACTATATACATCTGAAGACCAGAGAACAGGTACCATGTGGAGATAGAAATTTGGAAATCATTAGCATATGGATGACATCTATAATGAGGAGAACAGGTGATGTCACCAAATGTATGAGTGTAGGTATGATATAGAATATAACTACAGAATAAGTCTGAGGAACACTTAAATTTAGGACGATATCAAGGAGATGAGAAGAAATCAAAGGACAGATCGAAGACAAAAGGTAAGTAAAATGTCATGGAACCCAAAGAGATGAGATAGGCCAGGAAGATGGTTATAAATAGTATACCAAATTCTTCAAATGGTATATCAACTAAAAAGATGAAATATAATGACTACATACTGACCAATCAGCACACGGGCTCATTGGTAGCATTTCTGGGCTTTGTTGCAAGAGAGGAGTAGGAAGAAAGTCTGATTGCAATGAGTCCAAAAATACAATGAAAGTACTCTTTTTTTCCAAAATCATTTATATCAAGGAAATAATTTTTGATGTCTCTTTAAAGAAGAGATTTCCAGCAAAACATCTCATGTAAACTTCATCTGATTTTTTTAAAGAAATTAACATAACTTCTATATTTTCTAGTCACTGGTTCTTTAAACATATTTCCTTCAATGTTATCTTTAGGATTTCTTCATGGTTGAAGGCCAGTTTTTCCCTAAATACAGTTTAAAATCACATGTAAGACCTGAATATTTTACATGCTTTCCACACACCCAAAACTGTCATCTGGATCCCTTAAGCAATGTTACACAGTGATGACAATGTAAATAAATTCTAGAACTTGTACTACAACAAATACTTTCTCCCAAGGGTCTTTTGCAGCTGCCTTGGCTTTCTTAATTCTGAAATTAAAATATTTCCATAGATTATTCCAGCCAAAATTCAATGATATCCCTGTAATAAGAATAGAACATCCCAAGGAAATACACAGAAAATCTCTCTCTCCCTCTCTCTCATGCACACACACACACATACACGCAAACATACACACATACACACATACACTTTCTAGTGATTACTTTTCAATGTGCACAACCTACCCTAAACACACTTCACATCTCAGGAACATATACAGAAGAATTCTTACCTTATTGGAAAAAAAGTGGCATCCTTGATTCAATAATATTGACATATATATCCATGTCTTCCTCCTCCAGACAAAAGTAATTTTTTTTAGAAACATTGTTAGGGTAGCAAACCCAGTGATTTATTTTTATGTTCACCATACATTAACCACCCCCTTTTCTATCTTAGAACGCAACTACAAAGATAAATCCCCAGAATATCATGAACATTAATCCTCCTGTTAAACAACCCAGTCAGTATTTTTTAATTTATTTTGGGATCAAGGCAACTTTGGAGGTCAGAAGGAAAATAGTACTTACCTGATCTTCACAAATGATACCACTGATATGATCACGGTCCATCATCACCATGTGTGGTAACTATGTGGAATATTATTTAGGATATGCTACCGTTAGAACTAACAACACCCCAAAAGCATATAATTAGTTTCCTTACTTATATTAAAAAAATAAATTTAGACACATTGCATTTTAATACCTTAGCTGAACAGTCAGGGCTTTGCAAATTCAGGGTAGTGCCAGGCTACAGCATTTTGCACTCCATAGGGAGACAAGGAGTGGGAGGCAATTTTTGAGAGGTGTTCACAAAAGAAGCTTAAGACATACAGCTGTAATCCTAGCTAAGACGAACACTGCCAGAGAATGATCACAAATTTGAGACCAGTCTGGATAACTTATTGAGATGGTATCTCAAACTTTTAAAAGGAACTGGAGATATATCTCAGTGGTAGAGCAGTTACCTTGCATGTGTGAGGCCCTGAGTATAGACATATATGCATACACACATCCATACATGCATGCATGAAAATGGAGTTGGGTAAAAGAGTCCTACTTAGACCCTGAAGCGACCCAGAGCCCAGGCCCTATGTGTGTGTGTGTGACCACCCAGTAGCCTCTGGATCCTTGATAGACACAAAGTGCAGACGCAGCATCTGAGTGAGACTGCCCAGGCCACCAGACCCTGAATGGATCCAGAGTGCAGACCCAGCATGTGAGTGAGAACACCAGAGCCTCTGGATCCTGAATCAACCCAGTGCCCAGGCCCAGCATGGAACCCTTCAACAGAACTCCCTGAAAAGAAGCTAGAAGCATGACCCACCCAGCTGATTCAGGAGCAGAACATCTTGCCAGTGTGACACAAAGGGTTCACCTAAAAGGCTGCAGCAAGAAGAAGCTGAGCACAGCAGCCAGACCCAAGCCACACCCACCTCGGAGTCTGAACTTCCTAGATCTGGACCTGGTGCTAAGATAAAAACTCTATTTAAGCTCTACACCAAAGGTTAACAATCAGTGGTATACAAAATGACAACGAGAAGGAAAAAAAGCAGTCTCAGGCCCTGAGTCCACACAGTACAAATGCAGAAGACACTAGCATAGAGGAAATTGAAAATCACACACCTGAAATCTCTGAAATAATAGAGTTGGAAGTAAAGAAACAACTGCAGAAAGGTATAAAAGGAATCAGATCAGAAATAATTTCTGAAGTAAAAAATGTAGTGATGACTATAATCAAAGAAGTACTAAGTGCTTCTAAAGGATATATTGATAAAAAATAGAGCAGAATATAAAAATGATGGATCCCCTGAATAAGCAATATAGGAAAGAAATAGAATGTATGAAACAGATCCAAAGTGATATACAGGAAATTAAAACCTCAGTCACAAGCTGGCAAATCCGTTTGAGTGAAAATGAAAATAGACTTTCTAACCTTAAAGACACCATTGCAGCTAGTGAAAAAGTAAGCAGAGATCTCTTTTAAAAAAAACTAGGATACAGGAAAAAATAGTTCAACACTTGCAAGACAATGTAAATATGAACAATGTGAAACTATAGGCATCAGTGAGAAGAAGGAGTCAGTGAAAATGATATAAAAAGAATATGGGCAGAAGTAATAGCAGAAAACTTTCCAAATATTGGGCAACAATCTGACAATCAGGGAACCGAAGCATATAGAACTCCAAATAACATCAACCCAATTAAAACCACTCCAAGACATATAATAATCAAGATCCCAGAAATTCAGCACAGGAACAGTATACTAAAAGCCACTAAAGAAAAGAAGCAGATCACGTTTAAAGAAAAACCCATCAGAATAATGGCAGATTTCTCTTGACAAACCATGAAGTCAAGAAGAGCATGGAGCAAAGTACTTCAAGTCTTACAAGAAAACAAATTCAAACCCAGACTGATATACCCTGAAAAACTCTCTTCAAGTATAATGGAGAAGTAAAATACTTCCATGACAAAAAACAACTGAAGAATTTCATGATGACAAAGCCAAATCTACACAAACTACTAAATGATGTTCTAGAGAGGGAGCAAAATGATCACAACCCCATGAATGAGAATGGAAAGAACCCACCAAATAGGGCAAACAATTAAACACAGGAGAATAAGAGGTATGCAATAGTAGTCTTTCAGTTATTCTTTTGTATGCAGCAGCAAAATATTTCCATCAGCACACTCTATGAAGGGACTTCTCTTGCACCCTTTGGGCCAAGATTCCATATGGGACCACAGGGTGGATTTCAAAGAAATAACTATAGCTCAGTCCCACAAGTGACACCTGGCCATCAGTAAGTGTCATGGTCATTATCCATGTCCATAGCACACTAGAACTTTGTGTGATATCCTATCCCTGAACTGTCAGAAGGGATGGTCATTTATTTGTCATTCCAGTATTTATCTCATGTTTTATTCTTAGTGTTTCTTTACTATCATGAAAAGTTTTTCTTAGTTCAATTGTTTCAAAATATTTAATTTTTAATTAGTTTTTAACTTTCTGAATATTGTTTAATCTTAATTTTTGTTTCAAGATTTATACTATATCTTTGAATTACAATTTATCTGAAAGATATCCTATGATATTTTTTCCTAGTATTAGAAACTTCGAAAAGTATATTTCTATTTTCTGTTGACTTTGTACAACTTCATCCCTGTCCTTTATACACACATACACACACATATATATGAAAAAAATATATATGAGTATAACCCGACATAAGCTTGGTACTATTTCACAGAAATCTTCAATGACCTTTTAAATAAGGGTTCATCTAACATATTTTATATAGTCCTGCATAACTATCACTTTGAGAGTTCTTTATTGTTCATCCAGGAGCATACCACAACTTCTCTTGCCTTTTGAATTATGCTCTTTATTATTTCCTATATGCTACATCTGGAGGTATTAAAATATTTCAAGTTTGTATAACTAGAAAACATTTTACATTTTGTTTTCAAAGGTATGTTTGTTAAGTATAAAATTCAAAGAAGATAGATCATTTGTTTTTTTCTTTCAGTTTAATTAGTCTAGTTTCTCACACACTTGGTCCTTTTTTTTTCCAATGTGGAGTAAGATGCTATTTAATTTTGTTCTTCCATAGTTAATACTTTTTAGGTATATGCTTTAACAATTTTTTTCTTCATAATAAGTTATGAACAATTTCATTTTTGAGTATCTTGGTATGATTTTATTTAAATTTCTTGTGCAAAAAGTTCATTTTTCTTGGAAATGTGGTATTATAAGTTGAACTAAATTCAGAAATTTTAAATCTTTAAATATTTATTGCCTACTCCATTCTACTTTGAAAATTCTAATTATATGAATATAAAAAAAGAAAGGAACAGTAAGTGCTTACAATTTTTGTTTTCACTCTGATTTTTTTCCCTCTCTTGAATTTCTTATAACTTCCTAATTATTTTTTTAAACAAAGTTTATATGTTTATATCTGGTAATCTGAAAAACTAATTTGCACATAACATCATGTAATACAGCAATCATTGTTGGATTCCTATTACTTTGTTTAGTGAAATCTTGTATCGTGTGTAATGCTGTTTTCTTCTATTGCTATTTTGTATTCTTTAAAAATAATAAGAAGTACAAAAAAAAGTCAAAGAAAGTGGAAAATAAAGATTGAAAAAGCAAGAAAAAAAAGAGTCTTATTTCGAGGTTAGTTGGTAGTTTCTGACTGGGTAAACCTAAATTTCATTTTATTGTTTACTCTAAAATGAGTTTCATTTTGTTTACATTGGGATCCTAAGGCCTACAAGGTATCTCAATCTCTTGACCTCCTTATAATTCCTTTTAATATTGCATGAGGCCCAAGACACATGTGTCACAGTGTTCTTCTGGGCAGCTATCCCACAAACAACACATCAAGAACCCAGGATTCTCTCTCTCAGGGTTTCCCATTCTCCCGACATCTTCATTCATCAAATAAAGGAATGAGGGAATACTGCTTGCAAAAGCATTTTTGTAGCCAATCCTGGAAATACTGCATATCACTTCCACAGCCCATTCTGGAACAGTAGCTAGATTCAAGATTTCAATTTGATTTCAGGGGGTTTAAGGAAAGGCAGTGCTCTTGTGTGTTCAGGAAGAAAAAATATAATTTCTGGATCTCTCCCCTGTCTCTGTCACTTCCTACTGGCCACCAAATTTTCCATCTTCTCCTCTAGGAAGATAACTGAAAGCCACGCCCAGTTACTATCTCTTGCTGAGAGCTCAGAATCTCCAGATAATGCATGAGTTTTCCATTAAGGCTTCATATGGTTCCTTAAAAAATAAGGTATCTGGGGTCAGGGAGATGGCTCAGTGGAAGAAGTGCTTCCCTGGCAAGTGCAGGGGCCTGAGTTCAATCCCCAGTTCCACCAAAAAAGAAAAAAAAAAAAAAAAGATAAGGTATCTGCCTAACACACACACACACACACACACACACACACACACACACACACACACGGCCAATATCCAACAGTAGAACAGAAGCAGGATGACAGCAACAAATACCTCCTTTTATAAAGGGAACAAGTGGGAAACGCTGAGAGTCAAGAGACATAGAAATGCCAACCTCGAAGACTACAAATGTGCAGCACTCTGGCAGAGTAGTCGAGGATGTCATTTTCTTTGGTTTTTTCAGACTGTCCAGGAAAAATGAGCTTCCCCGCTCTCCTCTGTCCCTAGGCTCCATGCTCCTGTAGCATCACTCTCCTCTGATTTGCTTGGCCATGCGTATCATGGAAGAAGAAACTCACCTTCTAGGATCCTTCTGTGCCAGCCTCCTGCTCATGAAAGCTCGGAATTTTCAGAGTTGTTTAAAGTCTAAAAGGATCAAAACTCAGTTCTATCTGTTCTCTTACTTTAAGACTTACTTGGAAATTAAAATTTCTCAAAAGCTTAATGTTTGGAAGAGGTTTATTAATTTACTTTTCAGGAGCTAAGTGTGCTACAATCCACATTCAAATATCTTTCCTAGATATAATTTTCCAACATTTGGTTTTATTTCTTTTTTAAAACTTTTTTATTTTTAAAGAGAGTACAAAACAGTATTAAAACACAAAAATTATAAATGATACAGAATTTAAACAAATACAAATTTCACAGTACTTGTTATAATGCATAGTGTTTTCAAATTATATGTTCATATTACAAGAGTAATGCATGCAAAATTGGAAGAAAGAAAACAAGAAAGAAATATATAAGAAATTAAGAGAAAAAGGACAAAGAATTGAAAAAAGAGAAAAAACAAATTAAGCATTAACTGCTCCTTTCCATAGAGCAGCAGAAATCCACAGTACAGCTGTCTTGTTTGTCACCATGCTAATTTCCTTCAAGGTAATAACAGCTACCTTGATGCTGGAATCCTGATTTTGACCCCCTCATCCTGAAGATGATTGTGTCTCTGAGTCATCTTGTTCACCTGAAATGATTTCCTTGGCTATTCATTCATACAACTTTTTCTGTTCCTTCCTTCCTTTTCATTTTCTTTCTCTTTTGTTCTCTTACACTCTTTCTTTTTGCTTTCCTTCTTTTTTACTTCAATCTTTCCTCCTTCCCTCTGCCCTTTCTTTTTTATCTCTTCTGACTGTCAAGTTCCTTTTCTCACCAGTTACATTCTAGAAACAGCTGGTATTTATAATGTTGCAAAACCTGAATGTCCAGATTTTTCTACTCCCTTTCATTCATACTTGCAAACTAGCTATTTTTTTTTCACACTTTTTCTCAACATAGCCAATAAAAACACACTGATACAATGAGGTTTGCATTACTTCTGCAGTTCAGTTTCAATAGGTGTATGCTTTACTTCCAATTATTCATATAAAGATATTTCACTATACTTTGTCACTATTTTTTCTAGTGATCCTTTAGTTTCCTTACTAATCATTAGCCAATTACCAAGTCAGTTCCACATATCACAAAATGTTTTTATGAAAGTACCACATTTTCACATGCATATGTTTATTTGCACATGCTAACTATATAAATGACTCAACATGTTTTTGGCTTAATGAAACAAATTGATTCAAATCTAATGCAAACACCTGGTTTGGTTATTCTCTTAAGTGTTGATCTTCAAGCTGTGATGTCATAACTCAGTGCATCTGGCTTTGCCGTGGTACAAATTCAAGGTAATTCTAAAATAATCCAGATAGGAGACAGAGGTGGCATGAAAAGTGGGGCAAAAGATTTTTACAGCCATGCCTAATAGTGGTACACATAAATTTGCACAATTTATTTTTCCAAAGTCCAGTCTTAGATTTTGGAACACCAAAGAGAGCCTACAAATAAAGATTTCCCATGTGATTAGAAATAGGAAATGGCATTTCTGAGCCTTCAGACAGCTTTAGACTAAAAGCAACCAGAACTAAAGATTACCCTAATATTGGTAATTATAATCACCCAATGCTAAAACATATCTAACAGAGACATATGGAAAACTTAACTAGAACTCTGAAAATCTACTTGGTTTGTATGTTAGCTAACAAAAATTGAAAATTTACTATTTGACACCCATTGTCCAAATTGTTTTATAACTACCAAATCATTAGTTTTGAAACTAATCACATGAAATGGTTTTCATTGTTATACCCATTGTTTGGTCAGATAAGGAAACAGAAACACAAATGAATTTTTAAAACTTTCTAAAGATCTCACAGCTAGAAAAGAGTAGAAGCAGACTATGACTGCATGCAAGTCTGGAATCACACATTCAGATTTTCTGATTTCTTTTATGAATCTTTCAGGAGAGAAGTTTTACATGCTGCTGTCTCCTCTTCACCTTCACAGAAAGCCATCTTCATTCCTGTCTGTCTCCTTGTTCATAACCCTTTTGTGGACTAACTTAATCCATTCCTATATTATTCTGTATTCTATGTTAGTAGAAATTTGGGGAGATTCTCATTGAGGCTATAGAAAACAAGGAAGATAAAGGATACACATGAGAAATATATTTAACTAACGCTGGCTAGAAGGCTAGGCTGTCCTTACTCCACATTCACAGGGCCTCAGACAAGATAAAAACAAAGACTTTTGTTGTGTACATTGAATATTTAGAAGCTATAAATTGAGCCAAAAAAAAAAAAAAAACCCTTTAGTTCAAGTACATTTCATCCTCCTAACTTAAAAATATAATAATCTGGTAATGTCAGATTGAATTTAAAAATATGAGACTGAAAACTCCATGCCAGAATATGGTAGTTTGGGCAGGAACTAACTCCATATGTGCCACCTTTCTTCTCTTCACCCCACGGGGCTCTGCCGGATGAAGCCGAGTGCTCTCAAGCAGACAGGAAGACACCTCAGCATCATGTCTGTGCTGGGTGCACAACAGAGCAGCAAATATCTGTGCTACAGTCAAGAGGATGATCGAAGAGTGGTAAAAAGCCTATAGCTTGTGTGGTCTTTTTCTTTTAAGACCAAAGATATTAACATATGACTTAATGTTTTCTGAACTAAAAGCCTCAGTATTCAGTTCTAATTACAATGGAGTATTACGTGATAAACTCAAAGTCTTTATATTTAAGTGGATGCCACCTGAAGATATGCTCATAAGTGAAATAAACCAGACTCACATGTGTAAATATCATATGGTCTCCCTAGTGTAAGAACTCAAAAGAAGAAATACAAATAGAAAGGTATAACACAAATAAAAGGAAAGTGAGAACTCAAGGATTAGGCAATGAAGAGAGGGCAAGGAGAAAAGCTAAGAAACATGACAGAGGCAAAGCCATACATTTATATGCACAAAACGGGTAAGGCAATGATCCTGAGAAACATTAGCAGGTTTTTGAAATTAGCAGTTAATTGGTACGATTCTCACCCTGGCTAACTATATATGCTGGTGCTTGTGAACTAAGCAACTTCACTGAAGATAGCAATGTGTAATAGAAGGGTCACACTTGGAATGCCTATCATTCTGGTCTTCTAAATATATACTGCTTGTAATGACATAGCAATTACTGCCATACTGTTTCTCAAGTTTATTTTAAAAAGGGGGGGAGGTAAATAAATGAAAACAAGAGACAGGAAAAAATGTCATAGGACTGTCCTTTTACAATGCTATATATGGTTAGATTTCTAAAATTCTGTGTAAAAATATGTAACTGTTTATTCCTATTTTTTTTAATTTTTTCACTCACATTCTATAGGGACTTAAAGTTTAACGTATCAGTACTTGATGGAAAATACCTGTTCCATGTTATGCCTAAAATATTTTATATTTAGACAGATACTGAGGTTAAGCTCAGGGTAATATTAATAAGCTTCTCTTCTGAATGGTTAACAACCTAAGTTCATAGACCAAGAATTAGAGAAAAAGAAGGGCTACAAGGACAGCCAATATTTTGGCCATAGCCTTTCAAGGTCAATGAAGACTCAGGATTGTACGAGAACCTGTAATGTAAGAACATGTAACTCAGTTATATCCCAAATTTTCTGATCAAGATTATGGAGCCACAGAGGAATGTGATCAATGATGTAGTGTGTGCCTAAAGAGAGTCACATGGAGAGAAAACATTCTCTCAGGCTTTCTGAGAGCAAATTGGTCAAGCAATGGCCGTGACTCATCCACATGGTTGACACTGATAAAGGATCTACAAACTGCAGTACAGGGTTTAAGGATAAATCCTAAGGGGATTTGACAGACCTTATCAGATACAAAACCTACATTACTTGTTATACAGGTCTTGCTTTGTCTTGGTCTTGACCATCCAGCAGAGAAGTGTAGGAATGGAGGATAGAGGGTAAAGCCATATTAATATGCTGAGCTGTAAAAGGCTCAAGTCAACAACTTAGCATGAGCATGCCTGGATGAAAGGACACCTTCATTATGAAACATTTTTCCTTACGTCTGCTAATATCTTATGTTTTAAAATCTATTTTGATATTTTTTTCTCAGTTATGTCCCAAATTTTCTGGTCAAGGAGGTGATGGGGCCACAGAAGAGGTGGAACCAGGGATTGAACTTAGGCCCTGGTGCTTGCCAGGCAAGCGTTTATTCCACTGTGCCATCCCCTGGTCAAGTTAAAAACTTCTGTCATTGCCAGTCTTATGGAAAACCCACTACTATTATGGACTACTGGATTATTTTGAAATATTTTGCTGAATTCAGGCACCTACAAATTTAAACTACACAGAATACCCTCTGCCAAAACTAAATAAAAAAAGGGATACAAATGAATGTGCATTTTGTATCCATATGTTCAAAATAGTTAAGATAAAAGTGCTGCTGCATGATCTTGGATCATTGAATTTGTGCTAACAGTATTTGTGAACAGGATATCATCTCTGCACCTTGTACAATGAATAACCACTAAGACAATATGCAATTTTAATACATACAATATGCAATGTATTAATTAGTGAAACTGTGCTATCAATTGGTTTTGAAACTGTCTCATTGCTATTTGTTTCTCAATAAAATTATGAAAAATAAAAATAGGCAAGATATCATGTCTTCATCTTGTCTTCTGAATAACTGCTACGAAGACAATATGTCATATATTAATTATTGTAACCATCCTACTAACCTGTTTTGAAACTGCTTCATTGCTATTTTATTTTTTAAAGGAAAGAATATCAAAATAGATTTTAAAACACAAGATATTAGCAGACATAAGGAAAAATATTTCATAATAAAGGTGCCATTTCATCCAGACATGCTCATGCAAAATTTTCACACACCTAGTAACAGAGCTTCAAAGTATATGAAAGGGCTGGGGAGATGGCTCAGTAGAGGGCTGGGGAGATGGCTCAGTAGAATAAGCACTTGCCTGGCAAGCACAAGAGCCTGAGTTCAATCCCCAGTTCTACCAAAAAATAAATAAATAAATAAAATCCACTATCAAAGTATATGAAAAAAAATTTTGATAGGACTAAAAGAAAAAAATGAACCAAGAACAGAAACAGAAAGAAGCATGCTTACGACTACAGTGGGAGTTTGCACATTCCTTTGTTGCTACTTGATAGATGAACAGAAGTACTGTCAACAAGCATATACAACACCTGAATAACCATTTCTACAACATGACCTAACTGGCATTTATGAAACACTCTGCAAAAGACAAGAGTACAGATTTTTTCCATGGAAGGAAACATTTACCAAAATAGATTTTTTCTACCTGGTCTATGTTGTCTTAGTCATTTTCTTACTTTGAGAAAAAATATCCAATGCCTACAATTTAAGCATTAAATTAAATTTTATAGTTGAAAAGTTTCAAATGAGTTATCCAAGATTTCATTTTGAAAAACTAGAAGAAGAGCAAGTTAAATGAAATAAACTAAAGGAGTAGAGCAGATAGTAAGAACAGGGGCCAGGGTATAGCTCAGTTGTACAACATGCAAGGTCACGTCCCAGCACACACACAGACACACACACACACACACACATCCCAAGAACAAGAAAAAATAGGGCAAGACACATTTTGTCAATTTATTTTTGATAGAAGTACTAAGGTAATTTAATTTAGAAAGGAGTGTCTATTCATCAGATGGTGTTTAAATAATAGAATATCTGTGTAAAAAATTAACTTTGGTTCTTATCACATCTCATATATAAAACAACCTAAAATAAAATAAAAGTATGAGATTTAAAATTTTAAGATATCTAAAAGAAAATCTAGATGAAAATCTTGACTGTTAAACATTTAAGGATGCTTATAAATCAATAACACTGATTTTTAATATCCTAATATCATAATTACATCTCAGAAAAATGAAAAAAACATGTCTACAAAAACATTTATATTCAAATGGTTATAGTAGTTTTATTTATAATCACTAAAAACGAGAAATAACATAAATTCCCATTGCTTAATCCTTGCACAATAATGGCATACTACTCATCTATAAAAAACAAAGTATTGATATGAAACAGTAAAGATGAATTTATAATGAATTCATAGTACAGGAGACCTGCAAGAGACAGAGCGGCCGACTCCGCCACCCTGCTCCATCGCGCCCGCGCCCGCCCAGCTCCAGAGACCTCCAGAGACAGCAAGACCAACGCCAGCATTCTACTTAATCCCGCCCACGCCACCCAGGCAAAGACCGGCCTGAGACAGAGGCTTACTCCAGCGGCCTCATGGATGCCACGTCAAGCTCTCCCAGCGAGAGCGAATTTGCAGGACTCACCAGGCTTCCCAGATCAGTGAGAGTGTGGTGAGTCTGAGGGAGAGCCATTGGCTTCTTCCCACATGCGCTACGCGGATCCCTGCCCCCAACCCCTCCAAGCCAGTGACTGGCCTGAAACCTCAGGACCCACTCACCAACACCACCCAGGATCCCCTGCCCTAAGCCCGCTGAATGAGTCGAAATTTCCCTGACTCTCTGGGCATCAAAGTTCAGTGAGTGTAGAACTCCAGGCCCGCCGTGCCTGAGAGACATTTCCCAGGGATTACCTGCCCACCACCCCCCATAGCCCAGTGAGAGCTCCAGGCACACTGTGCCAGAGAAACATTTCCAGGTGATTACCGGTCCCCTCCCACAGCCCCAGACCCAGTGCAGGTCGGCCTGGAGTGAGAACTCCAAGCCTGCCATGCTGGAGGGACATTTCTCAGCAATCCTTGGTCCCACACCATGGACCAAAACCCAGCACAGTCGGGCCTGTTAGTGAGGGCTCCAGGCCCACTGCACCAGAGGGACCTTTCCCAGCTTTCTGGGGTTACGGCCTGTAGACCTGGAACCGGCACAGGCTGGCCGACTCAGTACAGTCTACTCAATAAATAAGATCATCCACTAACCTTTTATGAGCCCAGAAGACCCACCAAAACCCAGGCCCACCCACCTGGGGATCGAACTGCCTGACACAGGAGGGCTGACCCCAGGAACCAGCAGAGGGGAACCAAAGGAGCTGCACCAAAAAAGGAACTGAACACAACAGCTAGACCCAGGATAGGCATACTTGGAAAATCTCAAACTTAATAGACTGGCACCCGAATCTCATAACAAGTTAAGGTTATAGCTGCACCAAAGCTCTACACCAAAGGTCAAAGGTCAGTGCTATACAAAATGACAAAGAGAAGGGGAAAAATGCAATCCCAGAACTCGAGTCCATCAGGAAGGGCAGGGGACACTAGCTCACCTACAATGAATGAACTAACAGATACAGCAGCAAAGGAACAACGGCAGAAAGCTATAAAGGAAATAAAATGAGAAGTAATTCCCCAAATTAAAAAAGAAATATTTGAATACATAGTATCTGAAATAAAGAATGAATTCCAGAAACATTGGGTGGAAAAATTATGCTCACCAAGAACAAGTGCAGAGAGCACTATTGCAGCCAATATATATGAATTAACAGCATCTGAAGCAAAGAAACAACAGCAGAAAGATCATGAGGAACTCAAAGCAGAAATAAGTTCTGAAATCAAAAAAGAACTTTTTGAAGTCATAGGATCTGAAATATCGAAACAAGTCCAGAAATATACAGAGGAACTCCAACTTGGAAGAAACACAGCAGAAAAAGAATTAATAACTTCCTCTAAAGAAGACATGGATAAAAAAAATTGAAGAGATCAGAAATATGATGGATTCATTGAATGAGCAATACAGAAAAGAAATAGAACACAAGAAACACAGTCTAAGAGATATAGAAGAACTAAAAATAGCAATCATGAGTCTACAAAACTGTCTCAGTGAAAGCGAAGACAGAGTTTCAGATCTTGAAGATGCCGGAGCAGCTAGTGAAAAGGTAAAAAAGGATCTCTTAAAAACAACAAGAATGCAGGAAAAAATAATCCATCACCTGCAAGATGATGCCAGGATGAACAATGTGAGAATAATTGGTACCAACGAGAATGAAGGAGTCAATACAAATGACATACAAAGAATTTGGGGAGAAATAATTGCAGAAAACCTCCCAAATATGAGGAAACAATCCAACATTCAGGTAACCGAACCGTACAGAACACCAAATAACCTCAACCCAAGTAGAAACACACCGAGACATATAATAGTTAAGATCGCAGAAATGCAACACAAAAATAATATACTGAAAGCTGCTAGAGAGAAGAAGGAGCTCATATTCAAAGGAAAACCCATCAGAATTACAGCCGACTTCTCTACACAAACAATGAAGGCAAGGAGAGCATGGAGCAGAGTTCTTCAAGTCCTACACGAAAACAAATTCCAGCCCAGACTACTATACCCTGCAAAACTCACTTTCAAGTTTGATGGAGAAGTGAAATATTTCCATGACAAAGAACAACTAAAGAATTTCATGATGACAAAGTGAACCCTTCACAGGATGCTGAAAGATGTTCTAGAGAGAGACCACAATGACCAAAACTCCATGCAAGAGAATGGAAGGAACCCACTAAACAGGACAGTCAATTAAACACAGGTTACAAAGGAGTAAACAATACCAGGTAAATATCATGACAAGCATAAGTCAGCACATTTCAATTATAACCATTAATGTAAACGGACTCAATTCTCCAATTAAGAGAAATAGACTGGCACAGTGGATTAGGAAACAAAATCCAACAATATGCTATATACAAGAAACACACTTAACACAAAAGGACATTCATAGGCTCAAAGTCAAAGGATGGAAAACAATACTACATGCCCCAGCACCTGGGAAAAAAGGCAGTAGCAATTCTGTTCTCAGACAGTCTCAACTTCAAACCAAGAATGATCAAACGACACAAAGAAGGCCACTATATATTGGTCAGGGGAAAAATTCAAGAGCAAGAGCTAAGACTCATAAATATCTATGCACCAAACACAAGAGCACCTAACTATGTAAGACAAATCTTAAGGGACAGGAAAAACTTAATGTCTAAGAACACAATCTTAACAGGAGATCTTAACACACCCTTATCTCAAAAGGATAGGTCAACCAGACAAAAAATGAGCAAGGAAGTAGCAGAACTGAACCAGAGCTTGGAAAAAATAGACCTGGTGGACATATACAAAGTGTTCCACCCAACCACAGCTGAATACACATTTTTTTCAGCTGCACATGGGTCATTTTCCAAAATAGACCACATGCTAGTCCAGAGGTCATGCCGAAGTATATGCAAGAAAAAAGAAATTATCCCATGCATACTATCTGACCATAATGCAATGAAATTGGAAATAAATGACAAAAGAAAGCAGAAAAAACCGCTAAATTCATGGAAACTAAACACCCTACTCAGCAATCAATGAGTTGCAAAAGAAATTCAACAATATCTACAATTCAATGAAAATTCAAGTACAACTTACCGGAATTTATGGGATGCAATGAAATCCCCAGTTCTTAGAGGGAAAATAATAGCTATGAACTCACACATTAGGAAAACAGAAAGGGAACAAATTAGCACCTTAATGTTGCACCTCTGACAACTAGAAAAAGAAGAGCAAACAAAACCCAGAGCGCAAAGATAGGAAGAAATCATAAAGATTAGAGTAGAAATTAACTCAATTGAGATGAAAGAAAACAGTTCAAAGAATCCACAAATCAAAAAGTTGGTTCTTTGAAAAACTAAATAAAGTTGATAAGCCTCTTGCCAACCTCATCAAAAAGAGGCAAAAGAAAATTAAAGTACAAGCGATAAGGAATGAAAAGGGTGAAATCACCACAGACCCAGCGGAAATTCAGAAGATTATCAATAGTTACTTCGAGAATCTTTACGCTCACAGAATGGAAGACACAGAAGAAATGGACAGATTCCTCGAAAGGTACAAATTACCAAAACTGAATCAAGAAGATATTACAACTCTCAAGAAGCCGATAATAGCCAACGAAATACGAAACGTAATAAAAAGCCTACCGAAAAAGAAAAGTCCAGGTCATGATGGATTCACAGCTGAATTCTACAAGAAATTTATAGAAGATATACTCCCCACACTCCACAAACTCTTCCACGAAGTTGAAAAGGAAAAAGTCCTCCCAAAATCATTTCTGGAGGCAAGTATAATACTCATTCCAAAACCAGGGAAAGACACAACGAAAATGGAGAACTACAGGCCAATCTCCCTCATGAACATAGATGCAAAAATACTCAACAAAATCCTGGCAAATAGAATACAGCAAATCATCAAGAAGATCATACACCATGACCAGGTAGGATTCATCCCAGGGATGCAAGAATGGTTCAATTTTCAAAAATCTATAAGTGTAATACACTATATTAATAGACTAAAATCTAAAAATCACATGAGCATCTCAATTGATGCAGAGAAAGCTTTTGACAAAGTCCAACACTCATTCATGCTCAAGGTCCTACAGAAAATTGGAATAGATGGACTCTATCTTAACTTGATAAAAGCCATCTATGACAACCCAAAAGCTCATATAATCCTAAATGGGGAAAAACTAAAATATTTTACTCTTAAATCAGGTACAAGACAAGGATGTTCTCTATCTCCCCTCCTATTCAATATAGTCTTGGAATCCTTAGCAACAGCCATTAGAAAAGTGGAAGAAATAAAGGCAATAAGAATCGGTAAAGAAGAAGTTAAATTATCACTATTTGCAGACGACATGATACTTTACTTGGAAGACCCCAAAACTTCCACCAAGAATTCAGTAGCATAGCAGGATACAAAATCAATACTCAAAATTCAATAGCATTCCTCTACACAGATAACAAACACACTGCAAGGGAAACAATAGAAACAATACCTTTCACAATAGCACCACGGAAAATGAAATACCTTGGGATTCACTTAACCAAGGAAGTCAAAGATCTTTTCACAGAAAATTACAACATCCTAAGAAAAGAGATTATAGAGGATTTCAGAAAATGGAAAGATATTCCGTGCTCCTGGATAGGAAGAACCAACATCGTGAAGATGGCCATACTCCCAAAATTGCTGTACAGATTTAATGCAATCCCGATCAAACTGCCACCCACATACCTCCCAGATATAGAGAAATCAATCTAAAATTTATTTGGAACCACAAACGACCTAGAATAGCAAAGGCAATCTTGGCCAATAAAGACAAGGCAAGAGGCATCACAATTCCTGATTTGAAATTATACTACAAAGCCACTGTGATAAAATCAACATGGTATTGGCAACAAAATAGACCCGAGGATCAATGGAATAGATTAGAAGACGCAAAGGCATCTACAGAAACACTCACCCATCTTATCTTCAACAAAGGGACTACACAAGCTCACTGGAAGAAAGATAGCCTCTTTAACAAATGGTGCTGGAAAACATGGCTTTTTACATGCCAAAAACTAAAACTTGACCCAGCTCTATCACCATGCACTAAGTTAAAGTCAAAATGGATTAAAGATCTAAACATTAAAACAGAAACACTCAATCTCCTGGAAGAGAAAGTAGGAGGAACTCTTGAAGACATAGGGGTAGGTAAAGAGTTCATGAACAAACATATATTCGCACGGGAAGCTCTTGAAAGAATCAACAACTGG
>PVKA01009715.1:0-37567 GCA_004027165.1 Ctenomys sociabilis | reverse complement strand
GACTTTGAAAAAATCCTAACTAATAAGCAATCAGACAGAGGACTACTGTGTAGAATATATAAAGAACTAAGATATAACAGGGTCCTCAAATTTAAAGATCCAGTTCAGAAATGGGCATCTGAGATGAATACACACTTCTCAGAGGACAAAATTAAAGAAGCGAATAAATATATGAAAAAATGCTCCACATCGCTAGCCATTCGTGAAATGCAAAGAAAAACAACACTGAGATACCATCTCACTCCAGAAAGAATGGCTATCATAAGGAAATCAACCAACAACAAATGTTGGAGAGGCTAGGGGGAAAAGGGAACATTTCTCCACTGCTGGTGGGAATATAGACTGGTACAACCATTGTGGAGGTCAGTGTGGAGACTCCTCAAAAGAGTAGGACTAGAAATCCCATTCAAGCCGGCTATCCCCCTACTGGGAATTTTGCCAAAGGAACTGAAAACATTGTATCATAGTGATATATGTGTACCTATGTCTATAGCAGCACAATGTGTGATAGCAAAATCTTGGAAACAACCAAGATGTTCATTACATGAGGAATGGTTGAAAAAGATGTGGTATTTCTATATAATGGAGTATTACTCAGCTACTAAGAATGATAAGTTCAAAGCATTTATACTGAAGTGGATGCCACTTGAACATATACTCATAAGTGAAATAAGCCAGACACACATGTGTAAATATCGTACAGTCTCCCTAGTATAACAAGCGAAACGCAGAAATACAAAAGGAAACGTACAACAAGTAAAATCAATTGAGTCAGATAAGGCAAAGTGAATGGCACATGCTGCAGGATACTAATCAGCTTTTCTTCTGGATGGTTAACAACCTAAGATCACAAGTCAGAGTTGGAGAAATAGAAGAGCCGTATGGCCAGCCAACATTTTGGCCCTAACCTTTCAAGGTCAGCAAAGACTCAGGACATAGGACAACCTGTACTGCAACATCATAAAACTCAGGTGAGCTCCAAATTTTCTGAACAAGGAGATTATGGAGCCACAGAGGAAAGAGATCGAAGTTCTATAGTGTGCCTGGGGAGAGTCACATGAAGAGAAAACTTTCTCTCAGGCTCTCACAGAGAGCAAACTGGTCAAGCATTGGCTGTGACTCATCCACATGGATGATACAGACAAAGGATCTACAGAATATGGTACAGGACTACAAGATAAACCCTGAGGGGACTTCACTGACCACATAGGAAATATAAAGTTCATGTGTTGGTATATAAGTCTTGCTCTATCTAGGTCTTAACCATCCAGCAGAAAAGTAGAAAAAGATGTATACTTCTCAGCCATAATATTAAGCTGAGCTGTAAATGACTATGGTCGACTATTTCTTTGAATAACTCACTATTGTTGTAGAATGCTGGACTGTGTTGGATTGTGTTGTTGAATTCAAGCACCTAAGTTAGTTGAATGACAATGGAGTGCCCACCTTTGCCAGATGTAGACAAAGGAAGGGGTGTAGAAAGAAAAAATCATGTGTGTGTATAGACAGTACAGTTGGGATAGATAATGCTGTGCTTCTACATAACTCTATGAGAGGCAAGATCTGCACTAATGGTGGTTGGACAGGATATTATGTCGGCTTCTAGTACTATGGTCATCCACTAGGAAAACAATTATTGAATTTTTGATATAATTCAGGGATAAAAAATAAGTAAGCAGCTACACTCTTAATTCACTGATAATAGATATCTGCTAAAATAATATCTGTAAATATAATATCATGTATGCACCTTATACAATACCAAAACATTATGAAACAGTTTGCAATGTATTAATTTATCGAATCTGTATTGTTAAGGTGTCTTGAAACTGTCTGATTGACATTTGTAGTTCATAAAATAAAAAAATAGTCCAAGTAAAACAAAAAGCTAGAAGTAAAAACTGTTGCACATTCTTAACCAGTACACACTTTAAAAAAAAACAACAAAACTAGGGCTGGCCTCATACTCAGTGTACTAAAGCGCCTGATTAGGCAGAGCACAGCGGCCAGGGTTCAATCCACAGTGTCCTGTCCAAGCACCCCCTCTCCCAGGGCAAACTGAAATGGTGATTGAGACTAGGCGTTGTGGTGCGCACCTGTGATAACAGTGCTTGGGAGGCTGAAAACAGGAGAATCACTACAAGTCTGATCTACATAGTGAGACCTTATAGACCCTGTATCCCCTCTACTAAATGCATAAAAAAAGAAAACAATAAAACTATAATGATAGAAAGATTAATATTTGCCAAAATCCAAGAGTAGAGGCTGATTTCAAAGAGACATTAGGACACTTTTTAGGATGACAAAAATATTCTATATCATGATTTTAGATATAATTTTATGACTATATATCCATAAAAATTATTACATTTTACTCATATAAGTAATAAATATCAAATATAAATTAAAATTCGGTGTAAATTATTTTGAAGAATGTGAAATTCAAACTAGGGAACCCTTTTATATCAGTCTGAAGACAACAATGAAAACCATGTGAACTAATAAAAGCAACTAAACAAGGTGAAGAGTGACTTTGATCGTTGTGTTAATAGAAGCCAACAATTACCACCACACATTAAAAAATCCTCTACTACTCAGTAGAAATCCTTATGTGTGATATACTCTTCTAAGTATCCTCAATTATCTCTTATAATCTGGTAGCATTCCTGGTAGTGGCCCAAGTCTTACACAGAAGGCAGGGACAGCACTGAATGTGTCATGCTGGATGAAGGTAAAGGGGACTTATGTTTGTATGTTAAAGTACGTGTGGAAATATTAGAAGAAGGTATCAGAGCCAGATTACTAAAATGTAAGAGTGATGAGATGTGAGACAGCAATGCTAAAGAATGTAGACCATTCCCTTAAGGAGTTGGCTGTGAAGAAAAGAGATGATGCAGAACTATGGTTAAGATCTATGAATGATGTACATACCTATATTCCCAACACTCAGTAGGTTGAGGCATGATGACTGTGAGTTCAGGCCACATGGGGTATATAGTGAGTCCCTGCATCAAACAATTAATAGATTTACAGTTGAAGGAAAATTTGATACTTTATATTGAAATTTTAATATACTTATATACTAAGAAAAAGGAGTTACAGGGGCTGAGGAAATAACTCAGCAGTCTAAGTACCTGCATGGCAAGCACCGAGGACCTGAGTTTGATCCCCACTACTGCATACCCCACTGACCCTGGAATCCCTGGTATACTCAACCAGCCTGAAACCTGGCATGGTGGCTCATACCTGTAATCTCAGTGCTAGAGAGGCTGAGACAGGAGAAACACTATGTGTCTGAACTGTATAGTGACACTCTGTATCAAAAACATAAAAAAGAAAGAAAGAAAGAAAGAAAGAAAGAAAGAAAGAAAGAAAGAAAGAAAGAAAGAAAGAAGAAAGAAAGAAAGAAAGAAAGAAAGAAAGAAAGAAAGAAAGAAAGAAAGAAAGAAAGAAAGAAAGAAAGAGAAGCAGTTAGAAAAGATATGTACATTTGTCCTAGTAACTTACACTGGAACAAAATACCTGACACTTGTAAGTTAAAGTAGGAAAGGTTTATTTTAGCTTACGGTTTATAGAGGCTTCAGTCCATAGTTGGCTGGCTAGAAGGCAGGGTGACACGGCAGAGGAAAAACAGCCCTTGACAAGCCAGGTAGGAGGCAGTGAGCAGGGAGCCTTGCTTTCCCTTTTTATTCCATCCAGAGAACATGCCTACTGGCTGCTGCCACACATCCACAAAGTGGACCTTACCGTCATCTGCACCTAGAACAATGCTAAATTAATCAGCACACTATCCAGCTATCGCACACTCATACTGTGGTATCATAAAACTATGACCCAACTACCTCTTGAAAGCCCCAACTGTGTTTGAGGCTTTGAGAGGATGTATAAATATAATCTATAATAACATCAAAAACATAAGTAATTTGAAAGAGAAAGTATGAAAAAGATAGCATGAAGTTTTGACTTTTTGTAGGCTCACCTATTTCTTTTCTGTGAACATGGAAATCATAAATAACTATTGAAATTTGGGTGAATATTAAATCAGATGATATTGCACAGTCTAGCATAAGTTTTGCATAATAAGCAGCCACTGTATGCCTCTCACTTTCTTTTTCTTCTATCATCACATATCACCTGCTCTACATAATCTAAAGCAAGTGCTAAAGGAAAAGTTGCTATAATATCAACTTTCCAGTATTGCCTAGGAATCCCATTAAAAAGACAGTACCAGGAAGAGCTGGAGAATATTTAAGTCAGTTATTGAGAGAGATGTCAAAGGCCACATGAAAATGCTGTGTAGGAGATGAAGCATAAAAATACATGTGATTCACTGTGGAAATAAAGGCAGGAAGAAATACTGAAATCAAAGGACATATTAACATTAAAGGTAAAAGTTGATTTCATCTACTATTGGAATAAAATAACCAAGACTTGCATTGCTGATGATTTCAGCATTAATCTACACAGGAAAAAATGCTGCTACTAGCATCTTGATGGCCTTCCATGTGTCGTTAACAATGTACATCAACAAAGCGGATGAGCTATGTGGGATCCTGAACTATAAAAATGGGGTAAGCATGAATATCGGGTGCTTATTTTTAAAAAATTATACTGCAGTAATCATGCCAGAGACCTATGAAGGCAATCAGAAAATGTCAATGATAAAAATGTTAGTTAAAACATTTGGTTTCTTCTTAAAACAGGATATAGGATTGTCCCTATTTTGACATTTGGAAACTTTAAATTCCTTTTCAAGTCACACTTAATAAATGTAATGGCTTTATTTAGACCCTGTCTGTGGGTGGCAGGCTTGTAGTCTGGATGGAATAAGAAGAGAAAGAAGGAAATCTTGCTGCTTCCTGCCATCCATGCTATGAATTATTTCTCCTCTGTCATGCCCCTCTGCTATATGATTCTACCTAGAAAGCACCCAATTGTGGATTGAAACCTCTACAGACTGTGGCCAACATAAGCCTCTTCTTCAAACTTCTGAATGTCAAGCACTTTGTCCCAGCAATAATAAAGGAGCTAAAATAATGAAAATCTGCCTTCAAGGAACAAGTGAAGATATTCATTTGTAGACCTCACTGGGAGGCTGGTCGTCTGTCACACAGAAGCAAGTTCTATAATTCAAACAAAGGTAAAGTCTGTAGAAATATATTGCTAAACTCCCCTGGAGAATATCCTGTACTACTTAGGGTAATAGACAGGAAGTCATTTTATTATTCTCAGTACTCCCTATATTGACAATTATGTAAGAAATGTAGTTAGAGCTAAAGTAGAAATGCCTCAATATTTCTGAGAATGTAAATCTGTGCATCATGAATCCCTTACATAAACAACAGAGACATACACACTACTCACATATAGAAAGCACATGTACACAGAAACACACGTGTGTGCCTTCTCCATCTGTGTCAAGTATGTGCATAAGAATTTTTGAAGAGCTAGACAAAAACAGATTCCAGCTCTATCCAAAGCAATCCCACCTTTTCTCAATTTTATTAATTTATTTATCTGTTACAGGGTCTTACTACTCAGATTTATAGTGATCCTCTTGTCCCAGCCTCCCCAGAATGGGGATTACAAGCCTGAGCCACCACTCACAGTTTCAGGGCTGGCACAGCACACCTAGTATGGCACATGGTACCAGGGATCCAACGTGGGATCCTTCTGTTTGCCAGGCAGTCACTTAGATTGCTGAACTATCTCCCCAGTACTCAATTTTATTAATATAGATCTAGACTATCCTCAAGAATTTGCACTTTTTATTATTATTATTTTCTTGTAAAAACAAAGGCAAGAAAAAAACAAATACAAATGGTGGTTGGACAGGATATTATGTCGGCTTCTAGTACTATAGACAGCCACCAGAAAAATAACAAGGTAGAAAGTATTAATTATTGAATCTTTGATGTAATTCAGGTATAAAAAATAAGATATGCAAACAGCTACACTCTTTATTTAATGATAGGAGACATACGGTGTAATAATGTCTGTAAGTATAATAAAATGTATGCACCTTATATGATACCAAAACATTACGAAAACAGTTTACAATGTATTAATTTATCAAATCCATCTTGTCAAGATATCTTAAAACTGTCTCATTGATATTTGTACTTCAATAAAATTAAAATTAAAATTTAAAACATAATAATAAAATAAAACAATGGAAAAAAAGAAAAAAACAAATACAGAATCATAGTAATATACATCAATACATATGTTACAGATTTTCAAAACAATAGCTGATTAACAATTGATATATTATCTATTTTTATCATCAAATCTGTTACTCAGATTATCAGACATAGTGATGCAGGATGGGACATGTGATTGAATATTACCAGATGCTTTCAAGAAATCTTAAATTTTTGTTCCTGTCTTTTTTGTTTGTTTGTTTCTTTTTTTTTTTTTTTTTTTTTTTTTTTTTTCTGTGTTTAGGGCAGAGTCTACAGGGTGTTCAGGGTCTAACTATGTAGATCGGACTTGTGATTTTCCTGTTTACAGCCTCCCAAGTGCTGGGATTATAGATGTGCGCGCCACCACGCCCAGTCTCAGTCACCCTCCCAACACGCCCCAGGCTGAGAGGAGCTCCCAAGGCACACCAGGGATCGAACACAGGCTGCTGCTCATTGCTTAAGCAGGCACTTTAGTCTGCTGAGCTATCTGGCCGGCTTCCTTAGTTTCTTAATTAGCCACTTCAGACTGTTTTCCCTTGGCTCCCCTTTTCCCTTTTGCTTGCACTTTTTTGTCTGAAGACTTATCCTTGCCCACTGTCTTTTTTGGTTTCCTTTCCACTTTAGCAGGAACAGGTTTAGGCGACAACCTGCCTGATCTCTTGGACTCCTCCTTCGCCACCCCTTCCTCTTGCGCATCTTGGGCGGAGCAGGGATTGCGTGTGGAAGCTGTGGGCTGAGGGAGCTCCTCCCACTGTCTGGAGCTCCTCCCATTGTCAGAGCTTGGTCTAGTACTCTTATTGTACAGCCACAGTCCAGTCACTCCTGAAGGCCCTGCATGTGCACGCAGGAGGCTTTTGGATGCATGTGGGGACAGTAAACTCTAAGTGCAAAACAGTCATCAGTTAGCTGGCTTCAACATCAAGAGTGCTTGGTGGGTCTAGGCAGAGGAAAACTGCTCTAGTAGCCAGGAATCGGAGCACTTTTGAGATGAATGAAATGAGTCAGAGCTGTGGTCGCTGTCAAGTTGGCCTCATGGCAGCGCCTCATCATTATACCTGCTCTCTGTTTTGTCCACATAGCAAAAGCCATCACAGCACTGACCACAAGGAGACAGTAAAAATGACTACAACAGCTCTGACGTCTCCAGTGGGGATGGTGGACTGAGGAGAGGGCTCCCATCTCAGGGTACCAGGCTCAGGCAGCCCCTCATTCTGCATAGGACACATGTACTTTTGTTCCTCTCCAGAAGATACCACCACAGCCACTTCTGGAAGGGCCTGTTCCCATCAGGCCTGGTCTCCACCAGCTCCACATCCTGGGTCAGGTCCTGCCCATCCTGCTGCCAGGTCATGGTGATCTCCTTAGAGTAGAATCTCAGGGTCCAGTATCTCAGGGTGACATTGGTCAGAGATGGGGGAGTGGGTCACGTGTGTGTCTTGGGGGCGATTCTCGCTCTGGTTGTAGTAGCTGTGCAGGGTGTGCAGGTTCACTTTGAAAATCTGAGCCATATCCATGGCTCTGTTTGTCTGCTTGACTCAATAGGCCTGACCTGCTCCATCCACGACACCCTCAGCCCCACACTTGGATCCGCAGAGTCGCTGTCAAAGCGTACGAATTGTGTGTAAGCCATGGAGATAAAGTGTGGATACCCGTGGAGATAAAGTGTGGATACCCACGGCCAGGCCAGTACATGGCCATAGAAGTAGTTCAGGGAGTGGGAGCCCACCCGGGTCTGCATCCTGTGCAAGGTCCCCAAGAGCAGCAAGAAGAGTTTGGGACATCATGATTCTCGTCCTCGGAGTTGGAGTTTTCTATGTGGTCTGGGATTTTTTAGAGTCTCGTTTTGCAGGTGACCTCAAACTCATGGTGATCCTCTTACCTCAATCTCCTGAGTGCTTGGATTACAGGAATGACTCTCTTTTCCTTTTATTATCTTTTTCTAAAAGATTTACTTTAAAGAGAGTATAGTAATAACTGATGTGACATTAGAAATGGTACACATTTAGAAGACCAAGAACACAGGCATTTCAAGTATGGTTTTTGTATTACACATTGCTGTCCTCAGTGTAGTTGCTTAGATTGAAGTTATCTGTAATCAGAGTTAGTCAAGATAATGAGAATTCTACACATTAACTGCTACTTTCATAAAACTGATGGAAATTTTTAGTACAACCACCTCATCCATCTTATATATATATACATTTGCATGTTTTTGCCCCTGCCATTTTTCCTATCTTTTCTCCTTTCTCCACTCTTCATTGTTTAATCCTTAAGTTCTGTTTCTTTCCACTTAACTCTATCTGTTATATTTTTCAGGTTTTATTCCTTCTTTTGGATTCTTCCACTAGGGAGACAATACAATATTTATACATGTGGGCCTGGTTTATTTCACTTATGAGTACATCCTCAAGTTACATCCACTTACATGAGAAGGCTTCTAGTTTGTCTTTCTTTTGTCATTGTATAAAAATGCCATATCTTTTTCATCCATTTCTCAGGTAATGGGCATTTTGGTTTCTTCCAAGATTTGCTATCACAAATTATGCTGCTATAAATATATATATATATATATATATATATATATATATATATATATATATATATATATATATTACTATGATATATTCTTTTGGGAAAATTCCCAGAAGGGAACTAGCTGGATTGAATGGGATTTTCAATCCTAGCTTTTTGCAGTCTCCACACTGATTTCCATAATGGTTTTACCAGCATACATTCCTACCAGCAGTGGAGAAGGGGTCCTTTTACCCTACAGCCTCTCCAGCACTTGTTGTTGGTTGATTTCTTTAAGAAATTTACACTTTTAACTATCAATCTCAAGTGATTTTTATGCAAGAGGTCTGAAGACAGCAATTTTGAAGTTAATCACAATCACAATTGAAAACAATTTCGCTGTAATTATTTTGATCTTCTAAGCAAAGTAAAGCAATCTAAGTGATCTGATTTCTGGGACCCTGAATTCCTTGAGGTGACAAAGTCATTCTACAGTTCATTTGCACATGCAAATTCATCCTATACAGAAGTAATGTATTGATTTACATGTACATTCAGGGTAAAAATGACACATATGTATAATTTGACATTTCCTAGATCATCTTGCTAGAATTATGAAACTACTAGAAACAGCCCATCAGTTCCACTGGCTCTCACCTCACTTGATTATTTCATTCCTTTGATCACATTTCACACAATTTAGCATTGCCAAGAACTGTTGAAACTCCAAAATGCTCCAATAAGTATTCTAATTAATTAACACAAATATTTATCTTTCCACGCAGGAATTCAATGAGCCCTCTGGTTCATTGCCCTTTGCTTTTTTTTTCCCAGAACCTGGGATTGAACTCAGGCCCCTGTGCTTGCCTGACAAGTGCTTATTCTACTGAGACATCTCCCAAGCTCTTCCCTTTGCTTTGTTAGCATCTCCCTGACTTACCTCCTTTCATTGTTCCTTTAGGTTCCATCACCCCAACATTCTTCTTGGCATTGAACACAATTTCTACCTTCATTATTATTTTATCTGCATTTGTACCTCAAAAAAAGCACATTTCTTGGTATTCACACTGACACTTATAGACTCTTGCAAAATAATTAAGATGATTGCCACCAGAAAGTCAGGATCTAAAAGCTTCTATTTTTTTTCTAAAATTTATCAGAAACCTTTCATTATTTCCACAATACACTTTGTTCAGTCTTCATCATAGCTATTTCCTAATTCTGCCATTCTTCTCCAACTTGATTGCCCACTCACAAGGGAAAATTCACTGGCTATTACATAGAGAAACTGAAACACACTAGGCAAGATCACTACACTTTCTATTTCCAAACAACACACGTGCCAGAACCTCTTGGGGTATAATAGATACAATTTTCTCTTCCCAGAGAACCCACCATTGAACTTTAGATACCTTTTTTCTATTTTCATTTTGCAAAAAATCATCTGTGAAATATCAGTATGTTTATCACCTAGGGAACTTGCCAGGGTATAGATGTTTCAGATCTTAAGAATGAGAATTTCTACAGTGATCACAGTGACTGATAATTCTATTATGTGGACTTGAGTAAGAAACACCTAGCAGCTCTTGCTCTTTGGACCACCATGAAAGATTGCTATTTTGCTCTGCCTTGGAGCCAACTGAGTACAGACTGAACCCCCAGTAACTGTGAGTAAATAAATCTTTCCTTGCTTTAAAAAATAAAAAGAAAGAAAAACCTAGCAGTTCAGTGAATCTCTGTGTGTGCTGATGATTGCCATGTTGACTACAAACCAAGGAGGGAAGATCTACACACACATGGGAGGCAACAACTAATAGGCATGGAGCCCGTATGCAACAAAAAGGGAAAGAAAAAAAGATAGTCTTCTGTTTCCTTTGGAGGAGGAGCTCTGGTTTCCCTACTGCCTCTGGACATTTGTCTTTAGTTCTTTCAGGATCGCAGAGCAAACTTTTCAAACTACAGATAGCGACTCACACCAGACTCTGCAGTTAGCTTCAGGTCTTCAGCATTTGACTGAAACCTCAGCTCTCAGGCACCTAGATGGCCATTTTGTCCTCTTCTACTCCTCACTCTGTAGGCAGCCACTCTTAGCCTTCCTAGTAAATTCTTCATACAACATCAAATCTGTTCCCCTAGTGGACCCAATTGGCTCATCACCACAGAAACTTTCATGTAAAAACATTCCAGGTGACTTTTTGTCCTAAGTATGAAATGAGAATCCTCCACACTCAGAAAACTTCCTCTTAGTCCTTGTGTTTTTAATAACCCCATTTGTCTAATTCTCTTACCAACCTTTAGAGAATTGCCTTCCCAAAAACAAAACTTAGTTTTCTCTTTGCTGCTCAAATCTCTTGAAATCATTGCCATACTTGCCATGTTCTATATTTCTTCAGTCGGTACTCCCTTCTCTCTGACCACTCCCTGGTCCTGCTGTCATGCCACAGCTTCATCCCTTCTGTCTTGCCACCCAGCCTACCCCACCTGACTGTGGCCTTCAGATAAGAACTGTGAGCCAAGATAAACTCTCTTCTTCAAGTTATGGATGTTAAGGATAGCGTCTGAGCCATGAGAAAGCAACTAAGCAGGAAAGATTCAAACTTTGGTGGGGAAATTAAGAAAGAATAGAAAAATACTGATGCATAGAAAGAGGTCAAGGAAAAGTATAATTTAAAAATTACACTTACACTTCCAACACTCAGAACACCACCGTCACCTGCACCCTTACTCTGTCCTCCACTGGCTGGTTCTTCTTTTCTTCCAGGCTCATTACACCAAAAATCCTTCAGATCTTTTAGTCCATAAATTAGCTAAGTGGATAAGGTGAAGGGCAGAAGCCTAATCTTAAGAAATAAAGTAGGCTTTGCCTCTGCCTTTATCCTGTACGATGGTCCATCCTTTTACCTGTGAAATGTGCTATTGTCTTTCTACTGTGGATATGTCATCACTTTTCTCCTGAAAACTGAGTCCAAACTTTCTATAGATTCATTGTAGATCCCCACCCACCTCAAGACATATAAATATCTCAGCTCCATCCATAGCATCCTCTCTTGAGGGCCTAAACACTATTTCTCTGAGTGTACACTTGTAAAGTGCTGTCTGAAGCAGATATTTATACCTTTAAAACACATGATGAAGTAATGCTGTGAAAAATTGATAACTTGCATAAAATATTAAATACATCAATTTATTAAAAGATTCATTCTACCAAAAGTACAAGGAGAAAAAGAAGAACTGAGCAGAACTATACTTATCAAAGAAATTAAACCAATAGTTAATAATATCCTTAACAGATAGATGCCAATTCCAGATGATTTCACTGATAAATTTTATCATTTAAAAAAGAAAGTTACACCAGTTCTCATGATATCTTCACAAAACAGGATTAGAGAAAATATTTATTTCACCTTTGAGATTTGTATTGCTCTAATATTAAATGCAAACTAAAATTACAAGCCAATGTTTTTATTAATATACATGTAAAAACCAACATAAAATAATCGGCAAATCAAATGCAACACTGTGTATAAAAGACTGTATACTACAACCAAGTGGGATGTGTCCCATGTGGTAAGTCTGGTTCAATATTTACAAATCAGTTAATGTAATCTATCACCTCAGCATATAAAAGAATAAAATATACATGGTGGTTTCAGCAGATGCAAACAAAGCATACAACCAAGCCAAACACTCATTCATGATTTAAACAAACAAAATATATTACAAATAAACTATTTGCAAATCGGGAATACAGAAGAACATTCCCAAAGAATACCTATTAAAACCCTATAAATAATATCTTCCTTAATGGCAAGAAACTAAACATTTTCTCCTTAAACTAAACATTCATCACTCTTAAGAAATGTTGTACTAGAAATTTTATGTAATAAATAAGGCAAGAAAATAAAAGAGCAAAGCTTTCTGTTCAATAAACTAATAGAGACCAGTAGCATAAGTGAAACTAATTGACTTTGTTATGAAATTTTATTTTAGGGGCCGGAAAGATGGCTCAGTGGAATAAGTGCTTCCCTGGTGCCTGCATTCAATGCCCAGTTCCACAAAATAAAAAAAGAAAAAAAATTTATTTTATTCTATTTTTCATAAAAGTAAGAAGAGTGCTTCATTATATTTTCTTTCTTAATATCTATTTATATTTAAAGGAAATATTCCAAATATATATATTTAAGTAGATATAAGATAAAAGGAAGAGAAAAGTCATACAGATTCTGAAGGATGAAGTGGTCTTTGAGATGACATGATTATGTAGAAAATTTGAAAAAATAAAAAAGGAGAATTCCTGGAACTAATAAATAATTATAGTAAGAATAAAAGGTTAATATAGGAAGTTAAACATTTTCTCACATACCAGCAATTACCAATTATAATTTAAAATTTAAATCATAACCTCATTTATATTCACTCTCCCTTCCAAAAACTGCAGAAATGAAAATCTAGCCAGATATATACAAGATGTGTATGAGAAAGGTTATAAATCTCAGACAAAAGATTCCAAAAACAATCTACAAATAATTTTACAGGTTCATGGATAGAAAACCTCAGAACTGTTAAGATGTCAGTTCCTCCCTGCTGTGTATGTTATGTTCAATGCAGTGTCAGTCACAACACTAAGTTATTCTAAAGTTTACATAGAAAATTAAAAGACAAAGAATGGCCAACACAAACACAGGAAACAGAAGCAAAAAATAGACAAGTAAACTTACATCAAACTGTAAAACTTCTATACAGCAAAGGAAATAACAAAAAGAGTGTGGAGATGACCTACACAATGGGACAAAATATTTGCAAAGGTTACATTTCATGAGGGATGTATACCCACAATACATAAGGAACTCAAACAAGTTAATACAAAAAGTAATTCAACTTACAATGGGGCAAGAGTTCCAATAGACATTTCTCTAAAGAATAGAAATCAGTGCTATCATCAGGAAAATTAAATTAAAAACCTACATGAGACATCACCTCATCCCAGTGAGAATAGTAATTATCAATGAGAATAAAGATAACAAATGCAGGAGAGAATGAGGAGAAAAGGAAACTGAACCTTGGTCATCCTTGGTAGAAATGTAAATTAATAAACCATTATGTAAAATAGAATATAGATCGTAAACCAGAACCACCACCTGATCCAGAAATGCCACTTCTAGGTATATGTACAAATAGTATGTTGAAGATATAATTGCATTTCTGGGCTCATTGCAACACTCGTCATGATAGCCAAGAAATGCGAGTAAGGTGTCAATCAGCTAATGGATGGATAATGCAAATGCGGTTAGTATGCACCAAGGAATACAGTTCCACAAGAAGAAGAATGAAATGCTGTCATTTCTGTCATTTGTCACAAGATGGGTGGATCATTATGTTGAGTAAAATAAGATGGTGAAATATAAGTACCATGTGATCTCACTCATGTGTGGAATCTGGAAAAGTGAATCTCAGGTAGGTTTGGAGCAACATAGTAGCTACCAGAGGCTGGGGACATGGGCATGGGGGGAAGCATGATGAGTGGATACTGAGTTACAGTTAGATAAGAGCAAGCAGCTCCAGGATACTATTGCATGGTATGATCACTGTGTACTCTAGATCCTAAACATACACAGGAAAGACTATTAAAGTTTTTAATACAAAAAGTAATAAATGTTGGAAGAGTACAATATATATTATATGCATAGTAATACACATAATATCATATACATTCTATAAAGAGGATATGTATGTATCCATTAAAACTATTTTTATGTTTTTGTAGAAGTTAACAACAGAAAAATTTAAAAGGGGGCCAATATAATATTCAAAGAGAAGAAAAGAACAAGAAGACTATTTGACTTCAAGACTAAAGTATCACTAATTAATTAATTAAGATACTGTGGCATTGGTGAGTACAGACAGATCAATGGAACCAACTGTAAAGTCCAGAAATATGCCCTCAGCTGATCTTTGATACAGGAAAGCGCAATTCCATAGATGAACATGCTCTGTTTTATAAATAGTTCTGGAGCAACTGGTCATTTGCACACAAAAAATAATCTAGACATAAAGTATACATAGTCGAAAAAACTAACTCAAAATACATCATAAGCCTAACTGCAAAGCACAAAACTAAAAAAATTCCCAGGAGGTATTAAGACAAGACTTTGGTGCTGACTTTTTGATACAGGACCAAAAGCATGATCTGAAGACAAGACTGTTAAGTTAAACTTCACTGAAGTGAAACCTTCTCTCTGCAAAAGGCACTAAGAGAATGAAAACCCAACCCACAAACTGAGAAAAAAATCTTGGCACGACATATCTGATGAAGGACTAGTATCCTGAAATTCACCAAGAAAATAGCAACAAGTTCTAAAATTGGCAGAGTCTCTGAACAGATATCACACCAAAGAAGCCATGAAAGTGGCAAAGAAGTGTATGAAAAGATACTCCGCAGTGTATGTCTCTAGGCAATTACCGATTAAAGCAACAACGAGGCACTACTACTGCGCACTCGCTGGAGTGGCTAAAATCCAAAACATTGACAACTCCAAACACTGAGGCACACACAGAGCAATAGGAAATTCATATCCTTTGCTGGTGGCAGCCCAGAGTGGTACAGTCACTTTGGAAGGAAGGCAGCTTGCTAGTTTCTCACAAGCCTAAACATAGCCTTGCCATATGATTCAGCAGTCATGCTCCTAGGTATTTATCCAAGTAAGTTGACGATTTATATTCATACAGGAGCTAGCACATGAGTGTCTACAGCAGCCCTACTCCTCCACGAAAGCAAATGTCCTTCAATAGATTAAGTGCCCTTCAATGAATAAACTGTTACCTTCACACAATAGAACATTACTGCGCCATTAAAAAAGAAGCAGGGCTATATGGGAAAGCTATATACCTTTCGCTTAATATTGCTCTGAACTTAAAGCTACTCTCAAAAATAAAATCTATTTCTAAAACTGAGTTATCAAGCCACCAAAAAGCATAAAGATATGTAAAATGCATATTGCTAAGAGAGAGAAGCCAGCTGAAAAAGAATTATGAATACATAATGCTAATTGGATGATTCCAACCATGTTACATGCTAGAAAGATAAAGCTGAAAAATAGTGAAAGCAACATCATTTTCAGGGTTTCGCAGGGAGGAGGAAAGGATGAACCGATGAAGCATGGTGGATAAAGGCACCAAAGCTGTCATGTATGGCCCTATCCTGGGAAACCATGAAACTATGCATGTATTTTTTTTTTATGTATTTAGTACAGGATCTACAGGGTCTCACTACACAGATCAGACTCCTGTTTTCAGCATCCCAAGCATTGGGATTACAGGCATATGCCACCCCAGCACACTCCGGGGGCAGGACCAGCATGACACAAATCATGCTGGATTTGTGTCAGGAATCGAACCCCGGTCCCTGCTCCTATCTAAGCAGGCACTTTGGTTTGCTGAGCTATCTGGCCAACTCTGACACTATGCATTTATCAAAACTCAGACACAAAGAAGCAAACCATACTGCAAACAAAGGCACTTGGGTATCAGCAACTTGTCGGTGTCGATGCATCAACTGGAATGACTGTGCCACACTCATCAAGCAGTGATAGGAGAGGAAATTCTGTGCACATGGCCCTGGGGATATGGAGCTATGTCATTCTGCTTTCAACCTAAAACAGTTCTAGGTACTAGAATTTTTAAATAAGAAATAAATAAATAAGTTAAAATGCCTACTAAAAACTCTGTCTACTATCCTGCACTGGTTTCCAGAGCCTTGTTCAAGCCATTTCTGCCTTCTGTCTGCTTTACCATTACAATTGCCAATTCACCTTATAGATTTCCCTCTCCGATCCATCATGCGTTCTCTGCAAGAGGGATGCATACATGTACAGACGCATGAGCATAGGGTGGCCATACACGTGCGTTAGTGTGGTGCTGGGGCTGGAAACCTGGGCCTCGTGCCTGCTGAACAAGCACTCTGGCACCAAGCGACTCCCCAGCCCTACAGAGATATTTAAAGACTATTAAAATGATTGCATTTTATACTTCAGAATCTAGTTCTGAATCCTAGCATGGAGCACAGATCTTTATGGCCTGAGCTCAGCATGCTGTGAAACTAACCTCCCCCTGTGGTTGCCATGTCTGCTGAGACACGCCAGGTTTCGAGCCTCGCTTGCATCCGTTTCCCTCCACATTGCTTAGATAAGACCTGCTCATTCTCACCATAAGTGTCTTTTCCTCTAAGCAACCATCGCAGTTCAGCCAAAAATAAGCCCTGACAACATTCAAGTTGAAAAACAAAATCTTACGAATCTCCAGTGGGTACCTAAAATAACAGTTTTACATGTTAATAACTGCCTGAGAAATACAGCCCGGCCTAGACTCTGGTTTTAATGGATGGAACAAAATCATCTGAGAAAATAAAAAAAGCCATATGTGTGTGATTGGCTTTCCAAGTGCAAATGTATCTGGGCTGGAGATCAGCCTGGAGGCAGTGAGGACTCCCAGGCCTGAACCCACATCACAACCAAAACAAAGTGAAAACGACCCCAGGGGAAGCTGGCAGGTCATCAGAGCTGCTCTGGTGTGGATCAGGCAGATTACTAAAATGATGGTGACTATTGTGTAAGAATAGCCCTAGAGTATTACACAGGTATTAAAAATAGTCCAGGTGCAAAAGAAGTCACTGGGGCCTGGAGGAGGAGATGAAGGGTCAAAGACAAGGTTAAGCCAACCTCTGAACTAAAAACAGCCTTGGCCCTCAAGGACTCAAGACACAGCAGGTCTTGGTTTTCAGACATCAGTGCCCATGGTATAGCAATAGACACACATGTTCCTTCTTTTTTCCAAACAGAATTCAGTCCCTAGCACCTTGATAGAGTGGTGATAATTGCATCCTGTCCTCTGTAAGCATCTGTACCTGTCTTTATTGTTACAAGTGTATAAATGGCAGGCTCTGGTTTTTAATTCTTTGTAACATAGCTTGAGAAGCAAAGATCTAAACAAGGCAGGGAAAGGGAAAAGCGTATTCTGAAGAATGTCAGGCAGCCAGCTAGAAGAGAAAGTGGTAACAGTCATGCTCTCTTCCTCCCCAAACACCCAGGGCGGCCACAGGCCAGTTTGAGGGTTGGGGGCTAAACTGTTACAGAGGGGAACTCAGCCAGAAGTCATTTCTGTAGCTGTCTGGATGCTCGATGTTCTGCTTCTGCTCTAGAGCCTCCAATACTGATTACTCCCAACTCTCATTCTTTCCACCACTCATTCATTTATCCCATCATTCATTCATTGTTCATTTTAAACATTCACTGAGTCAAGATGCTGGAGCTACAGGGACAAGGAAGACAGACAACATTCCTGATCTTGTTGAACTAGACATTCTAGTTGGAAAAATAGGCAACAGATAGATGAACACAGACAGGGAGTGCTAAGTGCTATAAAGACAGAAATCCTAGACTAACAGAGTAAAAAGAAGCCAGGTATGATGATGCACAGTTTTAATCCCAGAATTTTAGAAGGTCGAGGCAGGAGGACTGCAAGTTCAAGTCCAGCCTGGGAAACCTGGCAATTTAGCAAAACACTATCTCAAAATAAAAATCCAAAAATCCTTGGGGATGTAGCTCAGTGCACAGGCCCTCAATCCAATCCCCATACCACAAAAAAAGGGGGAAGAGGAAAGGTAAAAGGTACATTTTTATACAAAGGGTCTTAGAAGTCTGCTGGAGGATGACATGGAAGTATAAACTGAAAGAAACTGAGTCATCATGAAAAACAGCTGCTGGCCAGGCCCAAAGTGATCAGGTTTGGGGTGCACCCAGAAGAGCTGAAAGTGGAGAAAGGAAGGAAAGTAAGGCAGAGAGGGGACTTTGATCCAGGGGAATCCCACCCAGTCCTTGCTGACCCTGGCTTTTCTTCTCCATGTCCTTGGATCTCCTGGGAGATGGGGGCATGGAGCAACTTTACTGAGTTTATATGTGTGCAGTGGAAGTCATACAGCATGAAACCTCTGTCTCAACCATTCTGAGTTAACTGCTCTCACTTTGTCCTAACATCTGCTGTCACCATCATTCTTGCATTGAACTCTTCTCTTCTGTGAAATCAAAACCCTTCCTGATTAAACAATAACCCCCATCCCTGCTCCCCATAGGCTCTAGCAATCACCATGCTATTTTCTGTCTCTACTCATTCAACTGTGTTTTAGAAACCTTAACAGGTAAGTAGTATCATTCAGCCTAATCAATGTACTCTTAGGCTGCTCCCACTTTTTTCTGTTAATAGCGCTGTCATAATCATGGGTATAAAAATATCTCTTCAAGACCCTGCTTTCAGTTCTGCTGGTTACATACTCATAAGTACAATTTCATTTTTATTTATTTATTTTAGCAGTGCCTGGTTTCAAGCCCGGTGTCTTGCACATGGGAGGCAAGCACTCTTCCACGGAACTATCCAGTCAGCCCTATGTCTAATATTTTGAGGAAATGCTATACAACTTTCCACAATGGCCATGACCTTTATTGAGTTCATATTTTTGAAGTTAAGCTCTGACTGTTGAGACAAATATAGACTGTAGGGAAATAAGAATGGAGCCAGAGCACACAGCTAGGGTACTCTTACTTAGCAGACTACTACAAGCGGTAATGCATCGCTCATTACAATGCTCTACTGGCTGGGGCTCAGAAAACTAGTGATGAAACTGGTGGGCCCGGTGCAGAGAACCAGGCCCTCAGCAACAAGGGCCTAGTAATATTTGAAGTCAGCTAGAGATGACTGGATCTGCATTCTCTGCTGTCAGCCCTCTCCACCGGGACTCTGCTGAACTTGCCTGGACCCCAAGGTATAACTGAGACTACAAACATTTTACTCAGAGTTATCTGACTAAAGTTCTCATGGGAAGACTGGGAACTTAGAGCCCCTGAAAGGCATCTCTGTTTATCGACTGAGCTGTTGCTTTTGCCATAACATGACTTTGGGGCTAGGGGAATGAGTGCAGGTTAGTTCTGTTCAAGAGAAAACTGCCACTTCTTATTGTATTTGTGCCCAGGGACCTGGGAGGGTTTGAAGACAGGGGAAGCTGTGATTTCTCAACCTCCCACTTATTTCTAACAATGTTCAGTTATTTTATTTTTGAGGCAAGCCAGCACACTTTTTACTCAAGCAGATCTAAATATTCAATAAAACTGTTTTGTTAATAATGACATTTAATAAATGGCTTCTGTTTCACTTTTGATAGAATATGATTCACAGATCCTTCCTGAGGCCTTATGAGTCCTTGAACTTTTAAAATGACTAGCATTTCATTTCAAATTACTGTACTAAAACACTTCATATAATAAGAGATATGTTTACATTAGCACAGTGATCTGTTCCAGACTCTTCGTTTACAACACAGACAACTAGAGGCACTGAATCATTTTTATATAGATTTTATTGAGAAAGAAATAGCAAGAGACAGGTTAGTAGGACAATTACAATAATTGATACATTGAATATTGTTGTCTTCATAGTGCTGACAAAAGATCTACAAACTACTGTACAGGGTTTCAGAATAAACCTGAGGAGATCTGACTGACCTTGTCAGATACAAAAGTTACATTTTTCATTATCTTGGTCTTAACCATCCAGAAGAAAAGTATAAAAATGAGGTATAAAAAGTAAAGCTGTATTAATATTCTGAGCTATAAAAGGCTCAAGTCGACAACTTTTGACATTGCCAGTCCTATGGATAACCCACTACTATTACGGACTACTGGACTATTTTGGATTACTTTGCTGAATTCGTTTACCTACAATATATAATGACAATGAAATGCCCATCTCTGACAAAAGTAAGCAAAAAGGAGGGATATAAATAAAGGACCATTTTGTTGTGAAAAAATATATATATGCATATACAAAATACTTAGCATACATATACAGCTACTTTCTCTTAGTTCATTGAGAAGAAAGTTTGAACTAATAGTGTTTAGACAAGATATCATGTCTGCATCTTGTACTATAAGACCAGAATCTTGATGGAAAATAAGGCAAATCTTATTCCTTGCTAGCCAATTAGAAATTTGCATTTGCAGACTAGTAATATTCCTCCCATCCAGAAGAGATCCTGAACCCAAATCACATCACTGACTGTCTACTAAAACCCACTTTCCAGCTGGATTGGACACAACTCCAGAGTGCTCAGAAGAGAGACAATGCACAAAGAATATTCACAAAAAAGACAGCAATGTTAAGCACATAAAACGATTAGCAGGGCCAGGGAGATGGCTCAGTAGAATAAGCACTTCCCCGGCAAGTGCAAGGGGAATTCAATGCCCAGTTCCACCAGGAAAAAAAAAAATGATTAGCAAAAAAGCTGGGGTAAACACATTAGGTTTTTTAAAGTATTTCATCACCAAAGGACTGGTTGGTCATTTGAAAATGAGAACGTACATATTTTCCAGGGTGTCTCTTAGCACAATAATGTCATTGCCATTCCACTATTATTTAACTACTTATATTTTTAAAATACCAGTGATATCTGTGAGATTCAGGTGCTTTTCTCAGGCAAGTTCCTTCTTCAATGTTTTAGACAGAAAAGTCACTCAGGAGACACCTGTGTAAGATTTTTTTACAGTTTTAGGTGCTGGGAAAGGAAAATAAAATCATTTTTATTTTTAAAAAATGATGGGGCTCTCCTACTGTCCCTTGGGAATGTTGTAGCCCCACACACTGCCAGTGGGGCAGGGAAGCACAGCATTGTGATTTTTGCTTGAGCTCGGATGCTTAGACGACGCTGTATTTAGATGTGCCCTGATTTTCTCTGTGACCCTAAATAGCTAAGTAACCTCAGCTTCAGTTTCAGTACTTCATACTGTGAATACACCATTAATCTCTCTCTCCCTCACAGGCACACAACTGAAGGTCTGACTGCATGTGAAGGCTCAGCAGTGCCCAGCGCACAGCGGGAGCCCAGCAGTACATGCTGCTGACACAATGCTGCTGGGCGCAGCTCCGAGAACTTCTAGCAGGGACTCGCCTATGGGCAGCGGGCTGCAAGTGAGTTTGAGCTCAAAGGGTGCACTTTACTGCTTAATGGGCAGAACAGAGCCATGACATGGAAACAGGTTAAGATAGAGTGGAGAAATAGAAAAAGGATTATCTTCTCTTTGTTTTGAAAATGTACTGCTGGTGGATGCCCTTTAAGCTCAGCTTATACGAGATGCTCCTATCTCACCGTTTTTCTATGCCTTGTCATCTGTAAAACACTGCTTAAGAAGAAATTACTTTTTAGCCACTTGGTTGCTCAACCTTTTCTTAGAACTGCAGCATTCTTTCAAACTTTTAGGTCAAATTTTATTTGATTAGCTTTATAAATCATCTTTCCTATTCCAAAGGTCTTATGTAACCCACAGCTTATCTTAACTTTAATAATGTGAAATCCATCCTCTCTTATAATTTGGATATTCATGGACCACTGTATATCTACTCGCTATACTAGAACAGCACAACCACTAGGTCTACGTGAATGCTAGGTATATACTAAATGTTGATTTGATGACTAAACTCAAGATAGTCAAATCTGTAAGAAACTCAGAATTTAAAATTGCTAGTGACACGGCATGCCCTGCCGACCCTGCCCTCGGGGCGAGCTGAGGCAGTGACTGAGACTGTAATCCCAGGGCTTGGGAGACTGAAAACAGGATGATCTAATGAGTCTAATCTGTGTAGAGACTCTGTATACCCTGTACTAAATACATTTTTTTAAAAAAAATGCTAGTAACAATGCTTACTTCAGCAGCACCTATATTACAATTCCTAGTGAGTATGTGAAGGCTCCTTTAATTGCTGCATCTATCTATGAATGACCATAGTAAAAGCTGTAGCTTCAAAAGCACTGAATATGGTGCCATGAGGGTGTTACATTAGGACTTTAAACAGACCCCAGTGCTCAGAAGTACTTTCTATCTTACTGTTTTACAACCTTCTTCCAGTCCTCACTTCTTCCTAATAAGCAACACCAAGACAGCATATCTATATCTGTCACAGTGCTGCTTCACCAAAATAGTTTTGGCTGGAGGCTTTCAGGGGGTTCTCAAACAGCGTCCTTCTTCAAACACATTCTGAAGCACAAACTCTGAAGATGAAGAAGAAAGGTAGACAGGAAACCAAAATGTCTCACAGAGTGCTGCTTGCCCAGATATCACTAACTCACCCCCAGTCTGCTCTCTGTCTTTGGGACCGCATTTCCCCAGTGGGTCCACGTGACTCTGTTTTCCACAGTGGAGCTGGAGCCCAGGCGTGCTCAGGGTGGCATGAGAAGTTATGATATCTGCACTTGCAGACCATGCTATAGCACCTCCCAGCAATGATATCATTCTTTTCTCTTTTAATGAGGAAAAATAGAGATCTTCAGGGAGACCCTGAAGCTGCACATAAGACAGCACAGGAGTGACTGTGAGGCAGCACCACCCTGCTGACCACCTGCTATGAGACCAAGAAAGAAACTGTTCTTTTTGTGTCTTCTACTTCACACAGCACAGCCTACCTTCTTCACCTATCTTAACTCACAAGGCTGACTTTGGAGCCAGTGTCTTACATTGGTTATAGAAACAATTCCAGTGTCTAGCAGATTACCCAGCCCAGGGCTTTGCCTTCCTCCTCCCTCCATTTATTCCTCACACTAGCAAAAGCAAAGCTGAAAGCCCACCCAGTGACCCTCCCTGTATTACAAACAACCTCCTAGAAAACATTTTGGAATGGTTTCTTATGAAAGCATGAAGCAAACAGGATTAGAAGTAAACACTAAAAGGGAGTAAATAAATTTTAAACACAAGAACTAGAGGAGAAACAAGCTCCTTCTCCAATAGCCTGAACCCCACCCATGATCCAAAAACTGACTCTACAGCTGCACAGACTAGCTCTTGGCATCCCATCCACAAGCTCCCGGCATGGAGTCCTGGCTTGCCTGGATTTGCTTTTCCTTCGCATCTTGGCCCACACAGCTAAGAATTTCACAGAAACAGACCCCCACCAAAAATAAAAGCTTTCCCTAAATGTTCACCAACAAGGGAATTGGTAGGCAAATTATGAAGCATCCAGTCAATGGAGTATTATTCAACCATTAAACACGATAAACATGAAGCACTTCTAACATAGGCGATGTCTCTAAAATAATGTCACTGAAGAGAAATACCAAAAACCAAGATTAAAATTACAGATGCAATATGGCAACATTAAAAATGTGTACATTGGAATTAACGTTTGGATGAAATGCAGACAAAAAAAAATAAATTGCTGGTTTAAAGCAGTGGGATTCAATAAACATTTTTATTGTTTAAAGTTCAAGTGATCAAAGAAACCACCTTTGCTGTTCCCAGTCAATGACACTACAAAGAGATAGTACCACATCCCACCCCCACACCATCTTCAGTGGACTCGGCCCAATGAGAGCAGAGGGGGCTTGGCAGAGCTCCAAGAGAGGCCCAACTGCAGACACCCTGTGTCTGTGTGATGCGGAGTCTGAGCACAAGTCCTGCTGTCACTTCCATATGTCCTCACTTTATTTTTAAGTATTTTTAAATTCTAAGCATTTTGTATCTTGATAGTGGTATTGTTTCCCTTGGCAATTCAGATATCTAAATAGGAAAGCTCCTAGACTCTCTCTTCTCTGGACAGCCTAGTTAGTGCGACATTCTTAGAAAGAACTCAAGGGAAATCTGTGACTTGTGATCAGGTGAACAGGTTGAGACAACTCTCCATGGCTGACACTCACAGCTGCGGGATTTACATTTCTTTCACTATTCAGGAAGATATCTATAACTGGGTCAGCCTAGAGATAATCTTATCATGTTCTTGACATGTACATGCACGCTGCACATATAAATGTAGAATGCATATATCAGCATCAGCCAGTAAGATTCAAGTGAATCCACACTGCACATATTTCTCAGTTCAAAACATGTCATATTTCTTTATCTGACTAGTGTAGTACCATCCTCTCCTTCTCCAGCTATGGCTTTGTCTTGACTGAATGAAAAAGGCAGGCCTTAGTTGTCATGAGTGCCCCAAACCCTTTTTTTTTTTTTTTTTTTTTTTTTTTGCCTTTCCTAATATGAAATCTAGGAGGGGAACTTTTCTCAGGTACAACACCTGGCTCTGCACCTTGCAAATGCCAATAGAGTTAAAGCAGCCTCTGAGAAGCCTTAAGACAAATGAGAGGAAGCCACCATGGGAGTGAAATAGATGAAGGATAGAGGCTCTGACAGCTGAACAGACAGCAGGGACTCCTGCTCAGGGGGACGAGACCTGGGAAACGGTAAGCAGCTGCTAGATGAGATTAATGAATTTTTGACTGAGGAAATTGACCCTAAAGTTCATTTTTTCAGTTCAGTGGGGGCAGGAGCAAGTCAATGGCAGCTGATAGAGGAGTGATACACAGGGAAAGGAAGCGTCCACAGAAGCAGAGCTGTCTGAAACAGAGCTAGCCTTGTCTTGCTCCACAAAACTCCTTACTCTTACCCAAGCCTCTTTTTCCACTCCCACCCCACTTTCCTAGTCTTAGCCCATATTAAACCCACTTGCTCAAATATCTTTATATTTTCTTTGTCTTCTGCAACATTTTTCCTCCAACACATTGATATGAGCATGCTTTCTGTAAAGTATTCATTATGCTGCTGTACACCACTGTGCTTTGAATATTTCTTGAGTACAATGGCCTTTACGTATGTATCTCTATCACACTGTGCCTCACAAGATGCCTGGCATCTAGTATGTGTCCCAGAATCCTCTTCTGTTGATATTGACTGTCTACTATATGAGAGTTGATCAAAATATATAGTGAGTGTTTAAATTTTTAAAATGTGGGCCCACTAGATAGCTCAGCAAATTAACATGCCTGCTTAGGCAGATGCAGGGAACAGGGTTCTATCCCCAGTATTCCGTGTTGGCCCCACCCCACCATGGGACACATTGAAAGTGTCATTGGCATTGGGCATGGTGGTATGCACCTATAATCCCAGTGTTTGGGAGCCTAAAAACAGGAGGATCACCATGAGTCCGATCTGTGTAGTGAGACCTTATAGACCTTGTACTAAATACATACTAAAAAAAAAAATTTTTTTTAGTGTACTAAGGCAAGATACTTGGCCATCGCTCTGCCTCAAAATATTTTCCCTCACTTCAAGCATACTTATCCCCTCATTACTGCCACTTTCTGAAGCAGTTCTGGAAGACCTCTGTTGTGAACATCTTCAGGAGTAGTGGTCAAAGAGTGAACACTGGTGTGCAGGACTATTAAACAGAAATTTGGGCTCATAAAATTATCATAGTATGTCTTCATCTGCTTTATTCACTGGATCTGGCACCATGTGACTTCTGGTTCTTCTCTAAAGACAAAATGACCAGGAAAGGTAAACGTTTTTAATCAATTCAGGATGGGGAGGCAACCATGACAGTGCAACTAAATATAGTCACAAAAGTGAACTCCATAACTGTCCTGCTTCAGAAAGTGGCAAGAACAATGGCATAAATGTTTGCAAAGTAAAGGGTAATCTTTTTATTTATGTATGTATTTATTTTTTGCATATAGTTCAAGGTCTACAGGGTCTCACTATGTAGATCGGATTCATAGTGATCCTCCTCGTATCAGCCTCCCAACCACTGGAATTATAAGTATGCCACCACACCTAGTCTCAATTGCTGTCTCAGCATGCCCTGGGGACAGAGCCAGCACAGCATGCTGGGGATCAAACCTCAGGTGCTGTGCTCTGCCTAAGCAGGCACTTTAGTCCTATGAGCTATCAAGATGGCCCTAAAGGGGAATCTTTTGAGAAGGGTTAATGTCAAAATGTCTTTTACTGTAATACATTTTAAATTTAAACATTCAGAAGATTCAATCACATACTCATAGAGATAACCAGAGTGTCTGCTTTCTAAATTTGAGGGCCTACAAGGGGAGAAAAGGGTTTATACTGTTCATCACTCCAAACCAGTCCTCAGCAAAATCAAGTACCAACTATAGAGGTACTAGAGGTCAAATGCATCTTTAAAATTGTCTTCCTAGATATACCTGATTTCTGACACCTCTTTATGAATGTTTCTCTAACAACACCAAGAGAGAGAGAGAGAGAGAGAGTGCTCTAAGGCTGTTCACTGTAATGGATGATACATTGTGTCAACTTGAGAAGTCTAAAAGCTTAACTAGGTGACTTAGTTCTACATCCTGGGGTGTAGGGGATACGCCCTTACTGCTCTAGGATGTGTCCTTTGTGTCAGTGTGAGAAGTTTAGAAGTTAACTAAGTGAGTTAGCAGAAGGCCAGAATCCTGGCTATATAAACATCTTGAGTCTGTACAGGAGGAGGACATGGGGATGGTGTGGGTGTAAAGGACCCCCCAAGAGCAAGTAGCCTGCATATAACAAACGGGAAATGGAGAAGGATTGCCAGTTCTTCAAAGGAGCTCTATAGTTCGCCTTCAGCTTGGTTGTGGTCTCCTGGCTTCTGGCACAGACTGTCCAGCTTCTACCTGGGACTCTTCAGCCTTCCTGTATAGATTCTTCAGCATTCTGTGGCAGAACCATGGACCTCCTTATATCAACTTGCATGGAACACTGCAGTGCACTTCTTATGCATTTGTATTTCTTGTGTTATACGTGTTTCTCTAGTAAACCCAGACTGATACATTCACCCTTAGAAATAATATTTTGTTAACCCTCTGCTATAGTCCTAAATCTACCTGGCATAGTCCAGAATTTAACTAGCAAGACAAGAGCATCACAGCTGTTCTTTGGTGAACACACCAAAGAAGGCACGGTGTGATGTGGAGTCAGCAAGGATCCAAATAATAAATAATTTTACTTATTGGTCATCTCTAACCAAACAAAGATGGGGTGCTTCCCATTAACCTACTTAACAGGGTGGGCACCATAAGCACAGGCATTAAACTGCATTTTCTATATGATAGTCACATCTCAAAAGGTTTGGATTTTTTTAGTTGAAATGGAAAATTCTTATGTAAGACTCAAAAATGCAACATTTTCTTCTGAATTATTAAAACTCTGTAGTGGTACTTCTAAGGTAGAAGGTAATGAGAGAAAGATTCTCTGTGCCTTTCATGTTGAGTCAAATTTTAAAATATGAAAATAACACTGAGGAATAAGGAAAATCTTTAATAAAATTTTGGCTCCACCAAAAGAATGTTGCTACAACATTTTGAAATGTTGTTGTGAGACATAACATCATGATCTTTGCTCCTTCCCAGGATGGCAGTGCAAGAGCTCTTGGTCTATGAGATAAATTCAAATACACTCTTTCTAGGTCAACTGGGATAAAAGGAGAAATAGCAATAAAGAAAGGCTTTTAAAAAAAAATTTAGTACATGGTTGCAATTCATGCAGTTTACAATCATCTTGAGGAGTGGCTACACATGGATATTACAGCTTGTTTCATTTTGAAAAAATCCCTTTCCCTCTGCACCCTCTGCAGCTCCCCTACCCTTTTTCATGCTTGACATTATAGCTCATGTTACAGCACATAGTGTTTACACTAATTGGAGCTATTAGGTTCCTGTACATGGCACATTTTATTCCTCTCACTTTCCTTTCCCCTTCACCTCACTCCTCACTCTTGTGTCCTTGGCCCACTTCCCTATTGCAAGAGATCCTTCCCCTTGTCCCTTTTTAGCCATCCTGTATCATTTTCTTTCTTTGTACTTTGCCTCACTCAAAGGTGAAACACCGTATGTGTCTAGTGTATCTCACTCTACATTTTCTAGGCACACCAATTTTCCTACAAATGCATCAAATATTTCATTCTTTATAGCCAAGTAGTATTCCTTTATATATAGATGCCATATTTTTAGCCATTTCTCTGTTGATAGATACACAGGCTGTTGCTAGGATTTCATTATTATGGATTGTGCTGCTATAAACCTTAGTGTGCATGTACTGCTGTAGTGATGATCTAGTTCTTTGGGGAAGATAACTAACAGAGGCATGGTTGAGTCATATGAAATGTTTAATTCCATTTCTTTGAGTAATCTCTATATCGGTTTCCATATGGTTGCAACAGTTTACTTTCCCACCAACAATAAAGGAGGGTTTTTGGTTCACCACAGCCATACCAATATTTGTCATTGCTTGATTTCCTAATGATTGTCATTCTTTCTGACATAAAGAGAAAAATCTTAGTATTTGGTGTAATTTACCTTTCTCTAGTGGCCAGAGAGATTGAACTCTTTTTTTATGTATTTGTTGACAATTCATATTTTTTTTCTCTGTGAAGTATTTATTCGTTTCTCTTGCCATTCCTTGACCAGGCCTTTAACTTCAGGTTGTTCAATTTTTTTTTTGAGTTCTTTGTATATTATAAAGATTAGTAATCTGTCTGATGAGTGGCTGGCAAATATTTTTTCCCACTGTTGCCTCTTCACTGTCCTGATTGATTCTTGCATTGCACAGAATATTTTTAGTCTGAGGGATGGGGAGATAGCTCTGCGGTCTAAGCATCTGCCTGACAAAGACAAGGACCAGGTTTGATTGATGGTACTGCATGCCATGTCAGCCCCAGAACCAGACATGTTGGCCCACACCTGCAATAACAGTGCTGGAGAGGCTGAGACAAGAGGATCACTAGGACTCCATATTGTAAAGTGAGAACCTGTACCAAATAAATATTAAAATGTTTTTAAAGACTACTTTTAGACTGATACTATTGTTGATTCTTACTGCTATTTCTTTGTGACTAGCATTCTGTTTAGATATTTTCCTACACCTATGCTTTCAAGTTTTTACCTATTTTATCTTACAGGCAGTTAAATGTTTCTGTTTTAATACTTGGATCTTTGATTCATTTTTAATTTAGAATATGGTGACAAAGGTCCACTTTCACTCTTCTGCATGCAGAAAATCAGTTTCCCCTCACACTGTTTGTGAAATCGGCTGTCTATTCCTCCACCATATGCTTTTGGCACCGTTGTGGAATATATCTGGGGGAGTTTCATAGCCTCATTTGCTGTTCTGTGATCTATGTATCCGCTGTTGTTCCACTGCCGCGCCATTTTTGTTACCACCTTTGCTTTGTAGTATAGCTTGAACTCAGCTATTGCATGCCTCACGCTTTGCTCTTGTGGCCCAAAATTACTTTCACTATTCTTGGTCTCTTCCGGCTCCATATAAATTTTAGTGCTGTTTCAAGAAAGCAAGTCTTATCATTATAAAGTCGCTCGCACTAAAGGGATTTTAGAGAGATAAAATGCCTTGACTCAATTGGAAGTCAGACAAGGAAAAAATGTGGGCAGTTACTAGCAATCCTGATCTATTGAAAACAAGTTTCTTAGAATTCACTGACAGACTCTGATGGCATTAAAAGGCTATTGAGTAGTCACTTTCTACCAGACAAAGAACAGTATTTTAATAACTTTTCAACTGAAGTATTTTATAGAAATACAACTAAGCTCAGAAGACCCAGTGAAGTGGCCAGTCAAATAGTTCAGTGGATTAATGAGCCTGCAAGCAGGAAGAGGGAGCAGGGATTCGATCCCTCGGACTGACATACTGTCCCTGCCCCTGCAGTGCACTGAGTCAGCAATTCAGACTGGACGTGGTGGTGCATACCTGTAATCCCAGCCCTTTGGAGACTGTAAACAGGCAGATCACTGCGAGTCTGATTTAGTAGTGAGACCCTCAACACCCTGTACACCCTTCCCTAAAATCCAAAATAAGAAAAAAGAAAAAAAAAGTGAATGAAAGCTAGAATTAAAGAAAAGAATATTGGATTCTTACAAACAGGGGTTCATTTCAAGGGTAACCAGTTGACTTGGTTTTTTATATAAAGCTAAGAGGCCAGGACGCAGAAGTCCAGCGCTGTCTTGAGCAAGCTCAGATGGCTGTTCTACTCTTAAGTCTGCAAAGTACTCAGGAGAGGGCTTTATTCCAAATATTTCTTAAGCTTTAATTTCTTCCTCTTTAAAATGGAGAGAATCAGTTATTGTGAATGCTTAACATAGACCTGCAGCTTCTCAAATATTTAAGTTGTATCTGGCAGTCAGCTTTACTAACAAATATTAAAAAGAAGGCTAAAATATCACCCGAAGCCGTATTTTACCTAATTTTAGACAATATTCAGAGCATTTATATTATTTCTTTCCTGCACAACCCAAGTACACTTTTCACACTTCAAAGAACTTTTCTATCAATGGGGTTTTAAAAATTTTTAAATCTTAACAAATATCTAGAAAATGAACATTGTCGCCAATTTCTCTTAAATGTCTTTAGAAAACTGACTTTATGTCTGTTGCAAATGATAATGTCTTCTTTTGTTTCTGAAACTGCATGCATTCTTGGAATGCCTCAGTGAGCCTGAAACAGGGTAACATCCAGACAGTGAAACAGGGGCATCTTTGACCATAATGCACTTGTGGCTTAATAGCAATTGTGGATTAATAGCAATGTCCAATGGCCATGATGGGCAGGAGGCAGAACTGTGAGCCACAGAACTGTTCTGTTCAAAGCCATTTTGGAATTGTGAAGAGAATTAAGTCTTTTGGGTTAAGAAATATTAAAAAGTAGGTCCTAGTCCAAGTTTCAGGAATTATATAAGCAGAGTATCACAACTCCAACTTTCTTTCTAGGACCAGGGACTGGATAGGGTGAAGGAGAGAAAAAGACCCAGAGATAAGACATTCAAATGAACTAGCCAAGTGATAGTAATAGTCTCTCATAATCAACTCAACATCAAAATGGAAGTAAAAAATAATTGCCACTCACTCCCTAATGGGCAAAGCAGTTGCTGAAGTGGGGCTACTTTTATCTATGGTACTAAGGATTGATTCCATGACCTAACCACTGAGCTGTATCCCAGGCTAGTTTTTATTCTCCTCCCCCAATGGTCTCATTCATTAAGTTACTAAAATTGCCCAAGCCAGGTTTAAGCTTGCAGTCCTCCTGCCTCAGTCTCCCAGAGTTCTAGGATTGCAGATCTGCACCAACATGCCCAGCCTATCACTTAGTTTTTGCAAGCCTGAGACAACCACCAGCAAAGTTGAGTTGGAACATACAGGGCCAAGTGCCATAGAACTAGATGGTTTATGAAATCTGATATTTTCAAAAGCTTGTTCTCCAAACTGAAGATGAATTCATTAGTTATGTTTAATCAACTGATGAATTTGTGAGAAGAGTGTAAGGCCACATCTATATGAATTTTCATTTTATTAGGAGAAAATACATGTTTTTAACCAATTCAACAGGTTTTACTGGCCCCTGCTCGTCCCCAGTCACCTGAACTCAGGGCACACTGCACCATCCACCTGATCTCTGGGAAGAATCACAGCCCAGCTCCCACATCCTGCTGCCTCGCCCCCACCTCTGCTAGCACCCAGATACACGCGTGCAGACATGCCGCTCCACCACAGGGCCTCCGCCATTGCTCTGCAGCCACTTAGCTGCTGCTACTCAGCTATTCTCACTTCCTCAATCTCACCCTCCCCCGTCCCCTCACCCTCCAAAGCCCATCCCACTAACTCTTCAGAAAAACCAGTTAACCAGTTCAGTAAACTCCCTGCAGATTCTCCTTTGCAATTACTCCTGGAGGTTCCGCTCAGAACTCTGCATTGAGGCTGGTTTTCCTGTTTTACTAGGTCATCGCTGTTTTTATTTTTAGTTGCTTTTCCTTACCGCACTAAATACCTGAGAAAATCAACTGAGAGAAGGAGATATTTATTTTGTGTCATGGTTTTAGAGGATTCACCTGCAGCTGGTAGGTTCTGCTGCTGTGGGCCAAGGCGGGGGAGAACATCAGAAAGGCATAATGGGACAAAGCGCTTACCTAACTGCAGCCATGAAGTAGAAGGTCAGAGAGCTGAGAGAAAGGGCTCAGCTTGAGACAGCCCCAGGGCTGCTCCTCCACAGCCTACGCCTAAGCCCATCTTTCTACAGCCTGCTCTGGTGACCTCATTAATAGGTTAGCACTGCATAACTCTTACCACTTTTCAGGCCTAAAAGCTGGCCTCTGAGGATCATTTTAGATTTAATCCAAAACACATATTTTCCATGTATCTAAAGAAAAAGACAGATCAAGAAGAAACGTCTACGTTCTCTCCCCTCCCCCCTCTACCTTAAGTCATGTCTGCTCTGATAAGATTCCTGAGAGCTGGCCAGCTTTTTAAACATTTTATTTTGGCACAGAAATTACAAATGATTCCAATAGAGAGCCGAGGAAGAACATAGCAATACACACTAATGTCCTCAAGTACTGAAGTCTCTAGAAACTAACATTTCAGGAAGCAAGGCAAACCAAAGGAAGACTGCACATAGGGAGAGAGGCAAAGAAGAATGAGATGTGGGCTCAAGTTTCTCACAATAATATTAAAATACCTAACACCAAAATAGCTGAGAAATGTCAAGCACACTCAGACAGCAAACATACTTTTAGTTGTACTGAAAGCAAACAGAACAAGAGCTGTATTTCTCAGCTGCTTGGGCTACCAGTGTAGTGTTAACAGATGACAGTGAGATAAAAAAGAATTCAATTTGGATTTTGCCTTGGTCTGCTTTGTCAAAGAGTGATTTTTATTCTGAAAAGGGTAAATATTGATAGATGCATAAGATCTGATAAAGCAGCACCTGGCCTCTCTGAAGTGGTTAGCTTCCCTGGCGATATAAACACACATCTGTGATGTAGTGTGCTGTGATAATGTGCAGTTGTTCATGGGATTGTGGAGATGGAATAAATGTGTTCCTACTTATCTAAAAAAGATGCAGATGGATCCTGTCATTTATGGACTAGTGAGCTTGACATCAAATCCAGTCAGGTTTCAGGAATGGAATATTAATAGGTTGATTTGTGAGCACATTCAAGGGGAAGTGGTGAATGCTAGGAGACACCATGGGACTCATAAAGAACAAATCATTTCCAGCATCACACACACACACACACACACACACACACATACACACACACACAAAGTTGGTTAACTAACTGCTTCAGATGAATTTGGGTAGTAGAAGAGCAATGACAAGGTCTCTTATGGCAGCCCAATGAAAGAAATGGAAATACATAGAGACTAAGGACAAGTCTTCCTTAATGATGATTATATCTGCCATGTCTCCAAAGGCTAAAAATTAATGTTTTTTGTGTGCATTGTGAGATACTTTTCTCTAGTCTAATCAATAACAAATGACACCATTTTGGTCAGAGGTATGAACTATATAAAAAAGAAAAGAGTACTTACTGCATCAAATGGCAAATTCTTAAAATTATTTTTTAGAAAACAGTAACTGATAATCATACTACTTGTTCAGGAAAACTATTTTACAATGTTCCTGGTGACAACCCAGTATGAAGTTAGGTAGGCACTGTTTTAGATATACATGAACATAAGTAACAAAAGGCATGGGAGCATCCTTAGTTCCATCCAGGTATTATGTTCTGAGAGTCACATGCTATAAGGATATGGACAAACAGGAGTGCATGCAGCAGCAAGGGCTCATGGTAGTGAAAACACAAACAATCAGCTTATACAAGGACTAATGCAGGAATGGGGTCACATATTAGGAGTGGAGAAGTTGCAGGAAGATCAATGTCTTCTGTTACCTGAAAGCTGCATTTCCAGACTGACGATCAGCTGTTTTCCTCTCAATAGGGGCTCATATGCATGGCAAGAGCAAGACTGTAACAGAGTCATGCTGACTAAGAACTGAGGTCAAGAAAACAGTGCCAAGGGTGATTGTGCTCGGCCATAAAACAGACACTATGAAACTTTGCAAAGCCCAAGGTGCAATTTCCTCTGAAGGAAGAAGCCACAGTAAATCCTTGATATTCAGGTTTAATTGCAGTTGACACTGTGCAATAAATAAGAAGTTTTTGCATTCTAGTCTGGCACTATCTCAAAAGGTTCACCATCACTGTTCTAGAGGGTGAGTCTTCCAGCAAAATCACCCACATCTTCTTATCTGATCTCAAAAAGTTGACTTTCCTGGATTCAGTGTTGTGTTTATCAACATCCAAACTCATACCCATTGGGGTTTTTCCAGAATGGATAAATATTTGTTCAAGGAATGACTTAGTATGATGACCAAACAGAGAAGGATCTTTCTCCTTAGAAGGTCATATGGTAATAAATTCATAACTGTAAGAATACATAAAAGAACAATGCAAATTGAAGAACATTATTAACTGTCCCTATAGTTCTAGTTTTCTACTTATCATTTGCCTTACACTATGAGTTTAGATGTACCTAAAACAATAATTTTATATTAAGAACTGTTCATCCTAGTGCTAATATAGAAGCAATTTCAAATAGTCATGTATGCAGTAATATAGGAGTTGGTTTCAAGCACAAAGCAGGAGTATACCTTCTTGGTAAGAATACAAGTGCCAAGTACTAATCTATCATGTAACTATGATTTTCTATAGCTTCCTGATTGCTAGGGAAAGAGTTCATGTGCAGGCTATCTCTCTCAGATCTCCTTAGACAGGCCAAAAGAGAAACATAAAAAACACTTGTTTTTAAAGCCTCAACTTTGCATATTTCTAATTGAAAAACACACTGGTACCATTAAAGAATTGAGTTATTCTTAAACTTAAGGATGCAGCAGATTTATTTGAATGGGTTGAAAAATACCAGTTGGGTCCCATGGACAGTCTCTACATCTTAGATGGAGAACAAAAATTTGTATTTCTAACAAGCCCCCAGGTGATACTCATACCACTGATCTGGGGACCACAAACTAGCTCTGAAATAGTTCAGAACTAGATCCTCTAATTTCTGCATGGGTTGTAAGAAACCAGGTCCCCAATTCAATGGGAGTCACTTAGAGATTTGATTTTTTAACAGATTGCTCAGTTTTCTATGCAAGTATTATTTTGAGAAATGCCAATGTATGCTCTATGCTCCTTGATTGTATTCATAATATTAATGTATCAGTATAACCCACTGTCTTCATCATTTTCTTCATTGCTGGCACAAAATATCCAACACTCACAAAGTAAAGGAAGATAGGTTAATTTGCCTCAAAATTTGGAGATGTTTCAGTCCATAGTTGGCTGACCCTAAATCGGGATGGCGTGGCAAAGAGGCATGGCAGAGGAGAATTGCTCAGAACAGAGATGACAGGAAGAAGAGAGAGATCAATGGAGGACGGAGGGACTTGGACCCTTCCAGTCTATGCTCCCCAGTGACCTCCTCCTTCAATCAAGCTTCACCTCCCAATATCACTCTTAGCTATAAACTCATTATCTTAATGCATTGATGAGTAACAGGCCACATAATCCAATCACCCCCTAAAATCCCTATCCATTTTTACATAAGAACATATCATTCCTCTCTGTCCCCAAAAGAATCCTATGCATCCCTTTAAGAAAAACACATTTAGTCCATCTCTAAGCGTTGCCAAAATTCTAAGTTTCAACATTGCTGAAAAGCCCAAATCCAGCCTCCCCTGAGATTTAGGGCAAACTCTTAGCAGTGATCTCCTGTTTGTTTTCTTTAAATGCTATACACTATCAACACACAAAGGCAGATAGTAGTAAACATCCCAAATAGAAGAAATAGGGGAATGGAAAGGAATGGGATCAAAACAAGCCCAAAATCCGACAGGCAAATGTTAAATTCTGAGGCTCTGTGTTCAACACCCAGGGAACACTGGCAAGTTATTAATTTCTAATGACTTGGACAGCCCCACTCATGGTTACAGCCCTCATGGCTTTTCTCTTGAGGTGTCTTTGCTGACTGCTTGCAGCTTTCCTTGGACATTCTACATTGCTGGTTTCTCCAAATTCATGCTTCACTCTCACAATTTCATGCACTTCTCTCTGAGGGATACACTGCCTGAACTCTCAGAATTTTTTGAAATTAATTTTTTGATGCTTCCTTGTCCCAACAACTCTTGCATTCTTCATGCAGGTAAGGCCAGCATTCAACGATGACACCATCAATTCAAACAGTAGCCCAATCTGTTACATCCTGCTGCTGGCTGCACTGCCTCAGTGTTTCTTGACAGTGGAGCATGGGAAACTGAATCAATGCCCTAGGCTTCCCTTCTCCTGCAGAGTGCCCCAGAGTGCCTCTTCATAAATCAAAGTATTCTAGTCCTGTATACTAGAGCCTATAAAGGAAGGCACATTTTTATCAGGATTCCCTTAAGCCCTTTTTCCTATTGCCCTGCAATATAGTACTAGCCTTATTTTTAATGCTAATTTCCAGCCAACAATTTTTCCTCTGCTTCAACTTTGCAGTCTCCAGTTTTACTGGAGTTTCCTTTTGGGCCAAATTCAAAACTTTTAAATCATGCAACTGTGATATTTGTTCTTGATTCTCAAACTAGAGCTAGCCAGAAGTCCCCAACAGTACCCAAGCCATACCCTCAACATTAGACTTACTTGATATTTCCCTACCAGAGTAGCTAGTCCACTGTTCTTAATCTCATTCCCCTTCAAAGTCTCAGAACATGAGTAAAACATTGGCAAATTTTCTTCCTGAGTATGATACATATGGCCTTGAGTCCAACTACCAGTGGAATCTTTATTCCCATATGAAACTTCTTGAGCCTGATCTTTTCCATCTGCTTTCTAAAAATCAGCATTTTGATCTTTTGAGCTCCAACCAGAATCTTCCAGCAACCTCAATTCACAATATTTTAGGGCTGCTTCTCTAGCTGGTATCACCAAAATTTTTCCAAACTCTTCTCATGAAGCAGTTCCAAAAACTTCTTTTTTTTTTTTAATCTTTTTTCTTTCCATTTATTTTTATTTTATTAAAATACAAATGTCAATCAGACAGTTTCAAGACACCTTAACCATACAGAGTCGATGAATTAATACATTGCAAACTGTTTTCATAACGTTTTGGTACTGTACAAGGTGCATACATGAAATTATATTTACAGGTTTTTTTATAGCTGAATTATATCAAAGATTCAATAATT